>OY796880.1:76877274-77062371 GCA_963680785.1 Diplosoma virens | reverse complement strand
TCAATTTTCTAGCAACTGATTTTCACCCAGATGCTATGCCAATATCTAAAGTAAATAAAACACACAGTCAAAAAATAACTCCCATAAAATAATGTAACCTACAGCACTGAAAGTGACAAATATTTATATTTGTTATATAGAAATTTTTCAAAATTTTTTGGTCGGTGCTCATCAGGAAAGTGCTCAATGACGTCGAGTCAGAGCGGTTAGATAATTAACTTACAGACCACAAAATTTTTTAAATTAATATTAATTTTATTTGCCCCAACAGACTGTTTCGCCTGCCTGGGCTCGTCAGGGGGCGGTTAAAAATCTGAAAAACAAAATAAATAAATAAATAAAAAAATAAAAAAAATACAGTTTAAACGAAGCGCTTGAATTCCGGCGAAAAAGCGTAAAACAACAACAAGAAAAAACAAGAGAAAAACTACGGTTGTAAGGTTAATCGATAAATGAATTTTATTGCCAAAGAAAAAGTGTTTTTTACGTAGCTTGCTCTATTGTTTGAAAATAATGGGTAAATATAAAAAGTTTGCATTAAAAATGCGTTAAAATTAAATTAAATAGTCTACACATTGGAAATACGATAAAAAAGATGCTGAAGAAATGCGTTTAAAATGACAATTATTAGGATATGAATTAAAAATTAAAACAGTAAATTTTTTTACAGGGTATAATTTAAGAATATTTTTAGTTCGATAAGTATGTAGTGTAGAGATGGATTGATTTATTTGTAGATCAAGTAAGTGGACAAAGGTGCGATGTAAAAATAAGGTAAACCGAGTTTGTAAATATATTTATTAACTGCCAGCGTAATTAAAACTTCGTAATTTAAATTTACTTCGATGTCGACATTTTGAGACCAACTCCGAGCGTTTATTTAGTAATTTATTTGGGTCAGCCTGGAATATTTGTAATTTTTCTGATAAGCATAAGTTGCATGTTTTTGAACCACATTGGTATGGAGTTGCGTGTTGCACAATTTTCCATCTTATTTCTGGCGATAGTCCTGATTGTTTTAATTTCCAAACGGCTTTAGATAGTTCGGTGGAGTTGATTTTTCTACTGTCTTTAAAAGATTGGTTATGGTTATTGTATCGGAGTTTAAATGATGTTTCGCAGCTGCCGTAATAAAACTTGTCCGTTTCATCAGTTTTTAGGGAGGCTTTATAAACTACTGAGTTTCTGCAACATTTTCCGTTAAGTGGGCAGTTTTTATCTGATCTGCAATTGCATTGTTTGGCGTCTACTTTGTTGTCCGAGTTGTTTAGGCGTGAAGTGTTTCGCTTATTTATCATAGATTTCATATTTGGCATGCAACTATAGCTCAGTTTTATGTTGTTTTTGTTAAAAATTTTGTGGTATTTATTGCTTCGTGGAAAGTGTTTATTGAGAAGGGTAAAAAATTCTTTGCCAATATTAGTGGTGACTTCATCATTGAAAGGAGGGTTGAACCAAATAATCTTTCTTGTTCTGTTTCTTGATCGGTTTTTTGAGGTTGAGTTGAATTGATCTGTTTGTTTTGGTTCTTCTTTTACATAAGTTAATTTTTCTCTGTATCCGCTTTTTTCAAGGGCTAGTTGATATTCTGGGATTGTTTTATCAAATTCTTGTAAACTGTATGAATTTCTAGATAAGCGTGATGATATCATTTTGGGTAATTGTTTTTTTATATTGGGTTGGTGATTCGATTTTGCATTTATATAAAGGGGTATGTCTTCGGGTTTGCGGTATGGCCAGTATTTACCTGTAGTTAAATTTAGGGTGATATCTAAAAAATCAGTTTGTAAAAGATTGGATTCTGTTGTTATCTTGAGACCGTTGTTTTGAAAAATTGATGATATGATTTTCTTGATTCTTTCGATGACTGGTCCTGATTTACTGTTTAATACTGCCAGGCCATCGTCTCTGTATAGTCCCAGGTGTTGATTTTTTATGGTTTTAATAAGTTCGTGTAAAAGATACAGTCCAACTAATTCACATATTTCTGCCCCATCGTATGAGCCCATTGTTACGTCAAAAAAGTTGCTGTTTTTCTTTGTCCACGTACTTTGATCGCCAAATAATACAGATTTTCTGCAGTGCATAATGATGTTGATAGTGTCATCATCAATATTGAAGTATTCTTTTGCAAAGTTAATAGATTTTTTCAGTAAATTTTCGGTTATGGATGGGTAGAATTCAATGATGTCAAACTTTATAAATTTGCAATTGTATTTGTTTGGTATGTTTTTGAACCAAGATATTACCTCGGATGTATTTCTCCATTGATGAAGGTTAGTTTTAGAGCGAATTACCTTATTTATTTTGTCTAAACATTTTTTACTGATCATTCCGATTTCCGATTTTGCAGGGTTGATGAGGCGGCATTTTGGGTTGTTAACAAAATTAGGTTTGTGGTCTTTGAGAGTGGTGAATGCCTTTCGAGTTGGAAAACGTTCAATGCGGTGAAAAAAATTTACTGTTTTAATTTTTAATTCATATCCTAATAATTGTCATTTTAAACGCATTTCTTCAGCATCTTTTTATCGTATTTCCAATGTGCAGACTATTTTAATTTAATTTTAACGCATTTTTAATGCAAACTTTTTTTATATTTACCCATTATTTTAAAACAATAGAGCAAGCTACGTAAAAAACACTTTTTCTTTGGCAATAAAATTCATTTATCGATTAACCTTACAACCGTAGTTTTTCTTTTGTTTTTTCTTGTTGTTGTTTTACGCTTTTTCGCCGGAATTCAAGCGCTTCGTTTAAACTGTATTTTTTTTATTTTTTTTATTTTTTTTATTTTTTTATTTATTTATTTTGTTTTTCAGATTTTTAACCGCCCCCTGACGAGCCCAGGCAGGCGAAACAGTCTGTTTGGGGCAAATAAAATTAATGTTAAATTAAAAAAATTTGTGGTCTGTAAGTTAATTATCTAACCGCTCTGACTCGACGTCATTGAGTACTTTCCTGATGAGCACCGACCAAAAAATTTTGAAAAAAAAATTTTGAAAAATTTCTATATATATATATATATATATATAATAATAAAAGTGGCAAGACTGTCATATGTATGTATATATATTAAATTACAAAAGCCACAAAAGAGATTTTATTAAAACCTCAACAGTCTGTTTCGCCTTTTCGGCTCATCAGGAGGTGATTCTAAACGCAGACGAAAAGTTAAGAAAAAACGCACGAAAAAGCTAATTATTATAGTTAAGAGCCAAAAGTAATAATATTACGGATAAAGTAAATATAAGTTAATTAAAATAAAATAAAATAAAATTGAAAATTATTAGTAAGGCTCAAAATTTCGAATTTAGAATTTTGTAAACAAACTAAACATTTACGTATCTGACGCTGCAAAAACTGATTGGCGATCAAATTACAAATGCGCGGTAGATAATTAAAATAAAATAAAATAAAATTGAAAATTTAAAGTTTAAAGTTTAAAAATTTAAAAATATTTGAGTAAGCAAGCTAGTTGTAAGGCTCAAAATTTAGAATTTAGAATTTTGTAATCAAATTAAACATTTACGTATCTGACGCTGCAAAAAACTGACTGGCGATCAAATTACAAATGCGCGGTAGATAGTGGGAGAGAAAGAACATTGTAAAGGAAGGAAGTAGCGAGGCGTGAACGGACAGCGAGGAAATGGCTATAGAGGAGATCAGGGGGTGCAGGAATACATATAGTGGGAACACGACAACAATGAGTAAACACGGCGTAAACGGGGGGGGGTAAAGGATTGCAAAATTGAAAGTTTAAACATCGGAAAATCGAATTAAAATTAAAATTAAATAAAATTTGAAAAAATTGGAAAATATTAAATCAGGCTAGGCTTTCTTTAATTTAAATTTGTTCCGGTGTTGGCATTTGGAGACAAACTCGGATCGCTTTTTCAAGAGCGTGCGCTGGTTGGCTTGCAAGATGGCGAGTTTTTCTGCTGAGCAGAGATTGCAGCGTTTGGCCCCGCTGGTGTACGCAAATGATTTGCAAACAATTGACCAAGTTATTCGTGGTTTGATTCCTTTATCTTTATATTTCCATAATGTTTTGGAGAATTCGGTGGTGTTTGCTTTGTTTCGGTGATTGAAGGATTGTCGGTGATTATAAAAACGGGTCTTGAATTCAGTTTTGCAGCAGCCAAAATAGTGTTGGGTCGGTGAGTTGGGAGCACTGATGGATGCTTTGTAAATGATAGATTTTGTTCGGCATTTTCCATTGAGTGAGCAGTCATGAAAGTTTTTGCAGTTGCATGGTAAATCTTTGTCGTTGGCGTGGGGGTGCAGGAGTTTCTTATTGTGATTGTTGATGATGCTCATCATTTGAGTTTGTTGTTTCTCCCACCCATAATTATACAACATTCTCTGAATATGGCTCGGATGTGTGTATTAATTATCTTCTTTTTGCTTTCCTTTTCTTATTAACATCACATCGCTTTGTTCAAAGGTACGGCGACCATGCGCAACGTCTACCTACTTCGTTTAGTCGCTGCTTCCTTATTCACAATCTTTATTTCTACATGCACTATGATTAATTTCAAGTTGATTGTGAGTAAAAATGAAAATAAATAAATAAAATGCTCATCATGTTTGGCATACAACTGTAGCTTAATTTTACGTTAAATTTGTTACATATTTTGTGGAGTTTGTGGTGTGCGGGGAAATGTTTGTTTATGAGGTTGAAAAATGCTTTTCCTATGTTGGTCCAACATAGAAGACCAACATAGGAATTTGCATTATTTGCATTATTAACTACATGTAATTTATTTCAAGCGTATTATTCTTACCACAAATAACTATATATTTTTGATTTTTTAGTAACCACCTGACGATTCGATAAGATAAAATAGACTGTTGTGGTTTTAACTAATAAAGTGTAGTGTTTAATTAATATAATATACTTGCTCTAACCGGGTGTCATTGAGCACTGTATCGGCAAGGTGAAACATTACTGGATTATCAAAGCTCCTAGCCAACCCTAGTTGAGCACTTTCATCACCAAGCTCATGAAACAACACGAAATGAAAAGGATTAATTTAGGATATTCATTGAAAAACAATCCAATACCAGGAAACCAGCACTACCTTAAATGTCTACTGGACAAACTCAACAGCTTTATCAGACTCCTAAGATGGAAAGTCTTTTATTTTGACAATCAGACAGACAGTGACGTAACCAAAGACAACAGAAACACCTACGGTTTTAAATCCAAACCCCCCCCCCCCAATGCAACGATCTTACTGAATTTGAGTCTGATTTGTATCAAATGGCCCGCTCGGTAAAATTCAGACAAGTTTTAAACCCCTTCCAAGCCCAGCTGGCAAAGGACACTAATGCTTACTATCAACAAATCCACAGTTCTGTACATCCCTGCTGATAAAACCACTAATCTCTATAAGGTCGAAGTCAAAGATTATGAAAAATTACTGCACGATAGCATCACCACCACATATCAGAAAATCAGTAAAAACACAGCAAGAAAAATAAACATGATGGCCAAACTTATCGTATGTGGTTATGTCTGTAGTTTTTTAGAGGAATAGTTTTCCGTATTCTTTGTCATGCATTTGTTTAATCAAGTGAATCAAGCATTTGAAATATTGAATTTAAAGCAACTGGAAAGTTTTTGGTTGGCTCTTAACTAGAACTCATAGTTCAAGGGATTGATTGACAAGTACGAGTCCTTTTAATTTACTATTACGTCAACATATCATATGGGTTACTCACGGGTTTAATAAATGGAAGAAAATGGTGATGGCCAGTGCGATAGCCGAAAGAACGCAGGCCACGTCACTAACAACGTCAAGAACCAAGTCTCCAGGAACTCTGCTTCTTGCCTGGAATACATAAAAAGTTAAACGAAATTAATCAGTCAAAAACAACGAAAAATTCTCTATTTTTTATGTACTGTTTGATTACTTATGTTTACATCAAATTTTTACTTTGTGAAAAAATGAAAGTAGCTGTAGTAGGTTTTCTGCTTAAAGCATAATTACCACCAATAGGGCAAAATTAGTGAGATGGTTGCATTGGCATACTGGAGGAAACAGAGATTGATTTAGACAGCAACCAGAAGATAACCATTGGTTGGAAGAAAAATCCCAAAATCTACAACCAAGTTCTGTTTTTATAACCTGAAAATAAATAAAAATTTAAAAGTTAAAATTTAATATTTTACGTTAGATTTTAACATCGGTGCCAAAACTTAATGTTTATTTTTACTAGGTTATAGTTTATTATGTAGAATTCATTTTACTATAGCTCGGCACTATTATTAATGTTCATTTAGACAAAACTTGATTGGTGCAGTGCTTCTAATTTGTTCGAATGTAAACCATAATTTTTAGCAGTTTGCATTTGACACCGATCCAAAACCAATAAACTTTCTTACCAAGCCAAAAAGTTTTTTGCAAACTGCATTTAATTAACTAGATTATTTTAAAGCAATTGTTTATAAAATAAACTTTCACATATCATTCATGGCGTAATATTCTGACTCACAAGTACGCACACATTCGTTTCAACATTAAAATGCAAATCGACGTATCTGCAACTAAGTGAGAAGTTGTGTTTTTTAAATGCTTACATTGTAATATGCTCTCCAGTCTGAATAAAACTTAAGGTTTTTATTTTATTTAAATGTTTGCATAACTGCTGACAAGAAAAGACGTTTTCCAAACAGCTAAAAACAAAACAATCGAAAGAAATGCAAATATTTTGAAGATTACCTGTCGGACATTTGTCGGATCAGGAACTCTTTCAAAACGATAAGGATCTTGTTCAAATTGGATTGTGAGAGGATTGAACAACGATGAAACGGTAATGTTGACTCCTAAGCTAATTGAGATAGGCTGAAAAACAGAACAAATAATTTTTGGGCAATTTGCATTATTTGCTCTTTAATAATATTTAACAAAGTTATCTCTAAGGTCTCTGTCATTCAATTATGGAACAAAAAGAGTTAAAAACTATAAAATTTTATTAATGGTTAATATTGCTTCATGTTACTTTAATTTTTTTATTCCTCTCAATTATTTGAAAGATTACTTATTACAAACTGCTTTACCTGACTGATGTTTAACGAAGATGGAAAAATTAACCGGTTTATGAATAGAATGACAAAAAATTGATTCGTATAATTGAAGGTTGAGTTTTCTGCAGCCAGAAATGCTTCTCTAGGAATAAAATATGTCGCAGCTTTTTGGGTAACATTACTTCTGGGAAGACGAATGACAATTCCACCATTGTATCCTTCGGAGCTTGCCGTGTCGTTTTCTTTTTTGCTTTGATTGCTCACTCGGTTAAAGTCATTCCGATGAATCTGAATCGAGAGACCATTGAATGTTAAAACGTTAAGTCCCATTGACTGTTAGACATCAAAGTTGTTAATCATTAAAAATGTTAAACATAAATATAAAAATTAAGTGTAACGCGATGTTAAAAATTAATTAATAGAAATATTTATAAAGCCGTGGAACTTGCTAATACTTTTTACCTGAGCTACAACATCATTAGTTTCCACGTCCAGGTAACTCTCGGATTCAGGCAAGGTGACTTTGCTGGAGTAGGATTCAATTGTCTTGACAATCCTTGTACTTTCGTTATTGTCTTGCTCTACCTCTATTTCTGCGACCCTGGCAAGAACTGCCACAGTGGTTCTCCAAATCCCGGAAGTAATCTGGAAACACTTATATTTAAGATTATTGATATGTGCAACATAGTTCTCAGCTATATACAGTATAGGATAAAAGATCAAACTTCCATCAGAGCGCTTTAAACTAAACATTTTTTGGCTATTTTTTTGAAAATAATTTATTTTCATTTTCTTTAAATGATTAAACAAATAAAAAAATTATTAATAAATTGTTGTTGGTTTTTAACTAAAATAAATCTATTTAATAAACAACAAATAAAATTGTTGAAAAAGAAATACTGCATTTTTATTTTTGCGCTTCATGCTGATAGTAGGCCTATTTATCAAAAGAATAAACTTAAATTTGCCAATTACTTTAATAAAATCCCTTTAGTAAAAACAACTTTTTTATATTTTTTAAAGTAAAAATCTCTTTAAAATATGAACCTGGTTTTTGCAGATATTTAATAAAAACAAAAAATTAGAATTTCTGACAATTGTGGATCATCTGAAAAAGTATTGGCCAGTTCTGATTCAAACTGATTGATTGCGATTAACTTTATATTATAATAATTTAAAGTTTCTAAGGTTGATAATTAGAATGTTGGTATAATTAAACTAAACGAAACCTAAACCCTTGCAAGCTCCTTTTTGTGAATTTAAGTAACAATACAGGCATTGAATGAAAGCCTTTTTATTTGTAGCAAACAATTTTGTATTGTTACATTACATTTTGAAGCTGCTGCTCTGCTCTTTCAAAAACTGAAACAATCTTTTCCACGTTTATTATTTTAGTGATGTTGGACGGTGACGTCAGCACGAGAAAGCCGTTCAGTACTGGCGTGAAATTCGATTCGTTGAAAACCTAAAAAGATGTTGACGTAAGATGCTTGCATGACAAGTAAGGTGTGCCGCGAAAACGCGATTGATTTACCACCAGCGTGTCACAAAGAAAAGTTCGGCTATTTTCCCTGAAACGTTACAGCTGTTTTATGTTGAAATTTATTAAGCGCATTTATAAGCAAACAACAAGCTTTTTACAAACGTATGAGACTCTACAAACCTACGGCGTGAAAGGAATATAAACATTGTCGCTTGAAACAACACAGAAAACCAACGATTTCGACTGAGCCACTCACTGTTATGTTTAGAGCATCTTCAACGAAGGAAGTTATGCTTTGATTGCAGGAAATCTCGAACAAACTCAGTCGATTGAATTGAGAATTAACACATTGAATCACTGCCATAGCACGCTCTGCAGAACGTTTAAAAAATTTCATGAAAAATATTGGCATAAAAATAATAAACTCTTTTGAGAAAAATCAATCAAGCAACCGTAATATACTGATTAAGATCTAAGAATCGCAATTTTAAGTTTATTTCACAATAAAATTAAAACTTAGCAATTTGTAACATACAAATAATTTTGCAGTTTTGCGGCAGATACTTTCATGGACTTGTTGATGTTCAATGATCATTTTTTTGAATATAATAATTCACCTGTTTTGGGGCAGAGTTCAATTGAAAAACTAAATTGTCCTTCCCACGTCTCCGGAAACGTATATGTCATTTTGTCCACATTGAATGATTTTTTTTCGCAGTATCCTTAAGACAAAAGTTTTTAACTCAAAATAGCGATCTTCTAGTTTAGCCCTTTCAAGTCAGCTATTAGATCTTATTAAAAATTTAAATTTATTTTGTTATTATGGTAGCTCTTAGCTTCCTATTAAGGCATTTTTCAAAAAATTTTTTGTTTTCCTCTACAACGAATATTGATTTTTGAGGTGATACCTTAATAATGGAACTTGACCTGAGTAATCCTAAAGTAAAAAAATTAAGATAAAGAAAATCTATAATTTTTGGTTGCTCTCGCTTGAAAAATGAAGATAATTTTTTTAAATAGAAACATTTAACACTCTGTTCATAGGCTACCATAAAAGAGAGTGTTGAAAAATTGACTAATATACGACTTCCAAACACATAAACACAATTTTATTCTCATAAAAACACGATAAAAAATTATAAAATGTAATTATTCATGAAAAGCTGAAAAGTATTTTTGATTTCCACTGAAACATAACGACACTTCACATACTTCACATTTCCACTGTGTCTGGTGAGGCTCAGGTGTAGTACTGCAAAAATGACGTTGTCTTCTTTGTGAGGCAAAATTTAGAAGGTGTTCCGATTGATCTTGTCCGACGTCTTTGGGAACTTTATCATTGAAGTTTTTGTTTTCTTTTTTGGATATGAGGTTTTCAAGGTAACTGTACTTTTTCTTTTTATAAGACCTCTGCATCCAATGAGTCCATAAACTGACTTGCATAGAAAATCAAAAAGAGCTATTTCTTCAATAGATAGCTCTTTGTAGATCAGGAAGCCATTCACAATAAAAACATCTAAAAGATGCAAAAATATTCGCATCCACCATTTTTTTGACTTTCGATTAACGTCATACAATCCTTTTGGCATATCAGAGAGATCCACATAACCCATATGTTCATTGTAATCAACAACTGGCAAAGGACAAGAAAAAAGTTTTCTAGACCAATCTTTTTGTTTTTTTGAAACATCCAATTTTTGTGATGAATCATGAATGGAAGAAATAATCAAAACTGGTTTTTTATTCATCCATTTGCAGCATGAAATTCCAGATGAATCCATTCGATAATCAATATCTCCTCGGCTCGTGGAAATGTCTTCTTTCATCTGGGGGAGATTTTTTTTATCGCATTTTGTAGTTCCACAGTAACCTATGTCATTATCTAATAAATTTTTGGCTAAATTCAAAGACGAAAAATAATTATCAGCATAAATTAAAAAAATTTTCCCTGGATTGTTTCACACAAAACTTTTGCAACTCTTTCTCTTAAACCAATTTCTGGTTAAATTTTTTTCTTGCCAGAGTAAATTTCAAATTGCGATACATATCCAAAGGTCTTAATTTATACAATTTATCAAAGTTAATATCATTTCTATTTGGTGCTTTGTGATAATCATTCAAATGCAGATTTGAAAAAATCCAATCAAATCGTACTCGCGACATAGCATTGGCTACAAAGTCAACTTGGAGAAGTGAATTAGAAGACCAAAAGTGTCTATAAGACAGCATTTTGTGTATCCCATTTAATATTAAAATTCCTAAAAAACATTTTAATTCTATCACATCAAGAGTTTTGTATGGTTAATTTTTGTGTAGCATATAAATTCGTTTCATATGCGAAATTGTCCAACAAATCTTTACTAAAAAAATGTAATAATGCATTTTTGGGACCAATGCTGGTTGCATTGAAGTTTATGTTTGGGCCACTTATACAATTAAAAGGTGGCAGTTCAGGTTCAATACTTTTTTTTCTCCATTTTGAAACCCAATCATAATCATTTTTTATTTCTAACATTGTATTTTCTTCATTAGTAGTATTGGAATTCAAGCAATTGATGTACTCATTACTACTGATAGATTCATAATTATTAGTGCAGTCGTCATCAGTCAAATATTCATTTTCACTTCTTGGTTCATCCTCACTGATGTTTTTATTTTCAGGAAGATCAATATATACTATATCAACAATTTCTTTAGCCTAAGTTTTGTTTCAGCCACATCTAAAATACAAAAAATATTGAATTTTATGACAAGCCTGAAAACTTGAAAATGCAAAGAAAAATACAAGCTGAAGCTGCTTCTAATATAGCAGATAACAATACAACCTCCTTTTATGATTTATTCAAAATATTACAAGTATTATTAAAAAATATTTATAACTTCACTTAACACAGTTATTTCAATCCCAAAAATATTTTGCAGCTAACTTTCAAAATATTGTTAGATAAAACACAATTTTGAAAGCTTTTTCAAGTTCACTACACTCTTAGATAATAATATTTGCTAAATAAAAATTTATTTTGTCATTTAACAAAAATAGTGTAAGAAAACAAAAAGACAAATTAAAATTGAAAATGTAAAAGCAATATAGAAAGTGCAAAGTAAAATAAAAACACAATTTAGGAACAATAGCAATTAAAGTATAAGTTTAGCAAAGAATTACTTAAAGGCAAGTTAGGCAAAAAAGCATAACATTAAAAACGTTTATTTAAGTTTATCCATTCAATTTTTGACATACTTTTACAATTCATTCGTCGTCGTCGTTTGAATGGCGTCTACTGCAGGTCATACACAAACAGGACTGGGGCCGAGAGTTTATTCTTTTACTACCCCAGGAGGCTGTACTGCCTGAATCAGATGCCGACAGTGGTGTTACTAAGCCAGCATCGAGTTTCGTCATCCAAAACCGTCAGACCTCGTGCTCCATGTGGTGCCCGATGTATAGGGCACTCTGTTGAACATGGTCTGCGGTTTGTTCAGAGGCGCCTCACTCGCAATTTGGTGAAGGAGCGAGACCCCAATTGCGCTTGGACGAATGGAATCGCCCAACACCACTCCGCAGGCGGTTGAGCTTAACCCAAGCTGCTCGGGGTAAGCCCATCTCAACAGGCCTGGCACCGGTCTGGGGCACAAAAGCACGGAGCTTGGAAGCACTTTCACAATACTCCGTTTTCCATTTGTGATTTGTCCATTCAGAAGCGCGGATGCCAAGTCTGGCAAGGTTGTCCAAAAGATTCCGCGCAGCTGGCACAAACGGGCGTCTGGATCTTAGTTTCACTTGGCGAGCATCTGAGGACTACTTAAAAGACCATACAACATATGATCAGCGTTCAAAGATCCACGGTGAGCCAAGGAGAGTGTCGCTCCTAATCGGTGAAGCTCAGCTGGCTGCCTGAGAGTACAGGTAGGTGGTCCGTTGGAGTGGGACGCAGGCATGCTGTGATTATGCGCAAGGCGTCGTTCAAGACACTGTCGATTAGGCGAGTGTGAGCACTGCGACACCAGACTGGCGCACAGTACTCAGCTGTTGAGTAGACTAGAGATAAAGTGGCTATGCGAAGTGTTTTAGCACCAGCACCCCATCCCGAGCCCACGAGTCGCCTCAGCAGTGTGACGCGCGTGGATAGTTTTTTGCGCAATGCCACTAGATGGTCACGAAACGTGAGCGATCTGTCCAGTTTTACCCCAAGATAAGTAGGGGTTGGACAGAACGGTAAAAGTCTATCGTTGTTGTAGACCTTTAGCTCACGTTTGTCCTCTTGGTTATTTAAGTGAAAAGCTGCCGTCACCGTCTTAGTGTGACTGAGCTTCAACCTCCAAGTCTGGAGATACGCTGAAAGTGTAGACATGTTTCGGCTTAATGTCCTCTCCAAGTCCTTCCAGTTTCCAGAAGAGTGCAACAATGCTAAGTCATCAGCATAAGCAAACTTTCTGGAAATCATGAAAGGAAGATCGTACGTATAGATGTTAAATAGGAGGGAAGCCAAAACCGATCCCCGAGGAACGCCGTTTTAAAGACGGCGTAGCCTGCTTTGCTTGCTGTCACCGGTGGTAAGGGTTAAACTTCGATTTCGGACAAGCTCCATAATCATTCTGACCATGTGCTTATCCGGAAGTAGTCTCAGCAGCTTGCAGGTAAGACCACGGTGCCAAACAGTGTCATAAACAGCTGTCAGATCGACAAATACGGCACCGGCCTTTTTTTTAGCCTCGAAAGAATCCTCGATGTTCTGGGTTAGCAGAACAACTTAATCTACGGTTGACTTCCCGCGTCAGAACTCAGCCTGCTCTTTAGGGAGCAGTCGATCAATTAATGGTTCAACGCGGGCGTAGATAAGCCTCTCGAGGATCTTGTAGGGGACAAAGAGCAGAGATATCGGTCGATAACTCTTTGGCTCCGCTACGGGCTTTGTTGGTTTTGGGATCGCGACCACAAGCGCTCTTCTCCAGATCTTGGAAATTTTGAGTCGGCGCAAACAGGAAGAAATGAAGTCACGTAACCAGGACTTCAAAGCAGCTCCGGCATGGATTATAAGCTCTGAGCAGATGGAATCAGAACCCGGAGCTTTACCTGGTTTTAAATGTTGGAGGGCAGCAGTAAATTCTCTCTGTGAAAAAGTGTCAGAGATATTTACTGCGTCTGGTGTTGTGGCCTCCCAAAGGTCAGACACTTCTTGAGAGACAAGTCGAGATGACTTGTGGTTAACAACCTCGTATTTCCCATTTCTAACCAACTAAGATGCAATAGCATCGGCTGAAACGGGACAGTGACGAGGAGAATGCCGTGACCTACCAGTAAGGTTGTTCAAAATACTTCATGCTTTTCGACTAGAGTGTGAAAAGGCAATACTCCGAACTGCCACAGACCATCGATCCCTCCGCTTCCTGTCAAGCTCGGCAAGCAGAGCTGTAGCAGCCAAACTTGAGTCGTTTCCCTGAGGAGTCAGTAGGAAGGTTTTATAGAGGGATTCACACTCTGCATCCCAACACGGAATATAGTTATTTCGATACCCGCGTGGGATAGTCTTTTTGGCTGCTTTCTTAACCCTTAGAACAGTGCTCTTCAACCAGTGTTCACGGTGAACCCTGGGGTGCATGAAAATTTTCCAAGGGTTCACCAGTGCAAAAGGGTGCATAAGGGTACATTACAAAAATGTCGCACTAAGACTAAACAGATGCTTTTGACAAAAAATATTCTGTTAGCACAAATTAGTATTGACTGACCAATGACTTTGAGGATTTAACATGGCTTTTGTACATTTTGAAGTGTGGAGCGTAAGAATTAGGGTGCGTCAAGCTAATTGTTTTACAGCAATTGATTAATTATTTGTAACGCATAAGCAAGAGACAATAAGCCATTATTAAGTGAATTATTATTAGTACTATATTAAGTACAGTGCAAGGTATCTCAGTAGCCGTGACAGTGTGAAGGATTTGCTTTAGAGCAGAGTTTCCCAAACTGGGGTCCGTGATGGTTGCACAGGAGGTCCGCGACGTTATGACAGGAATGACCAAACATTCGAACGTTATGACAGGAATGGCAGGAAATAGTTTAATAATTTAAATTTACTTGATGCGTCGGATACTTTATGCACCCACTGTATTTAGTCTAAAGCTTATGTGTGTTGTAGAGGTTTTAGTGTTTAGACACTGCTTTTGGTTAGTGATAATGTGATAGATATGTTGCCAATAACCGATTACATAACAAAGAATTTATTTTCTATGATAGACACCATTTAAAATTGTTTTCTGCACATTTAAAAAGTACTTTTTAAAAGAGAAATAGGACCATTTTGAATGGTTTCGAAACCTTTTTGTTGTCAAAAAATTGGTTTATACTTTTGATTTTTTTCTTTTTGATTAAGCATTTATTGTCATCAATCTTGTTATATATACAATGTATATTTACTGATATTATACTAAAGAGATCGGTATGACTATTGTACTTTTTATTGTTTAAATTTTTTCTTTTAATTCTCATGATATTTAATTAGTGTTATAGTCCATACCAAGACTAAATTGTAGATTAATTTAGTGTATTGATCACTTTTAGTGTTTGTAATTTCTATGATTACCTTATCTGGTATCTTTAGAGTGTTACATTTACTTTTTTCATTTTTGGTAATTTTAAACTTGAGACATAATCTTATATTTTCAACTTGGCTCTTTGTAGAGCTCTTATTTTGACTAGCAGAGGGCTCTGCATTTATTTGGTTAGGATCATTTTTACTTCCTGATCCCCTATTGGAAGTTGCTTGTTCTTGTTTTGGCTCCATTTTTTGTTAAATTTTAGCCAATCCTGTTTATCAATTTAATTATCCCTATATTAACATCGTTTAGGTTATTTCTATTTAAATATCAAAATTTGATTCTACATAATTGGGGGTCCGGGAAAAATAAATTTGCAAAATGAGGTCCGTGTTTATATAAGTTTGGGAAACACTGGTTTAGAGATACACTAGCCTTGTTACCATAATTATGCGGTCTAATATTAAAACTTATTATTTAGTGAAGTATTTTGCCACAAGTCTAAGATGTCTTTATTTAAATATCTTACAAAAACTTCTACTTTTGTATCAATAAGCGAGGGCAATGTCTCCCAGGATAACGAAGGCAATAGTAGGTCTCATGATGGTGAAAGCTTTGCTGCTGAAGCTGTTGTGACGCCTACAAGAAATATGAAAAGCAAAAGCCAAGCAAGATTCATTGCAAAACGTAGAAGATGGAATGAGGTTTACGTGAAGTACGGTTTCTATCGTTCAGCAGAAGAGGAACACAATCAGTATCCATCCGCTAATTGTCTGTTTTGTCCAGTCAAGTATTGCAATTCGGGTATTGTTCCTTCAAAACTCGAGCTACATCTTAAAAAACAACATCCTAAACATCAGTATAAGTCCAAGGAGTTTTTTGAATCACAGTTATCTGCTATTTGTAAACAGAAAAGATCATTCGAATTGCAAATGATGAACAAAGAGAGCAAAGACGTTTTGTTAGCTTCGTTTATGATGGCCCATGTTGTACTAAAAAGCGAACGCCCGTATAAGCTAGAAGCAGTGATATTACCATGTCTTAAAATAGCCGCAGATTTGATTCATGGTGGTAAAGAAGCAGTTGATAAAGTTTCAAAAATTATTCTATCTGATACCACAGTTTATCGCCGCTGTCAGAGTATAGCAACAGACTTGGAGAATTAGTTAATAGAAAAATTGAAGCAAGCACCTTCGTTTGCCATACATTTAGACGAAACAACTGATATATCTTCAGAAGCTCAACTCATTGTGTTTTGTCGATTTGTAAATATTGCAAGTAAAAAAATTACAGAGCATTACTTATTCTGTAAACCGTTGGGAGTGGATGCAACCGCCAATGCAATATTTCAGAAATTAGATGATTACTTGAAGGAGAAAGGACTTAGTTGGGAAAATTGCAAATCTGTGACTACTTGACGGTGCAGCTGCAATGACAGGATCAATCAACGGCGTTGTAAAAAAGATTAAAGAACGTTCTCCGAAATGCGTATCGATTCATTGTATCCTACATCGGGAAGTGAAAAGAGGAGATCATGGTGAAAGTGATACCACTTTTGCCAAGCTACTCCAGGAAGTAGTTGGTATTGTTAACTTTGTTCGAAGCCACTCAAAAAAGTGCAGGATATTCGCAAAGTTGTGTGAAGAAATGGACGCGTCATTCACAAAACTGCACTTGCATGCAGAAGTACGATGGTTGTCCAGAGGCAAAGTTCTCAGCCGTATCTTTCTGCTTAGAAAAGAAATGGGAGCATTTTTAACCGAGCAACATGACCACCGGGCTAGCAAATTTTATGACAATTATTGGTTGGCAAAAGTTGCATACATGGCTTCCATTTTTGAACACCTCAATAAACTTAATCTGAATTTGCAGAGTAGGAAGACTGATATTTTTAAAAGTATGTCTAAAGTCAATGCTGTAAAGAACAAACTACCACTGTGGCAGAAGCGAGTTGCATCAAATAATTTCTCTGATTTTCCGCTGTTGCATGACTTCATGAAAGAGCATGGAAGCACTTTTCAACAGCAACTAATTCCACTAATTGATGAGCATCCTAATTTGCTTCAAGAAAATTTTGATAAATATTTTAATAGTGAACAAAATACCACACTTGATGCAAATTCTTGGATATTACAACCTTTTATCTACGACACTGCAGAAAACGAAGATTTAATTGATCTCCAATCAGATTTTTGCATGAAAGCATTATTTCAAGAGAAATCATACAGTGACCTTTGGGTGCACTTGTTAGACGTACCAGAATACAGAAGCATAGCAGAAAAGGCAATTTGCATACTTATTCAAATGCCAACAACATATTTATGCGAAAGTGGCTTTTCTTGTTTGTGCGAGATTAAGTCTCGAAAAAGAAATTCAATTACACATATCGATCCATTGATGAGGGGAGCAATTGAACAGGAAATCAATCCTCGGTTTGAGCTGTTGGTTGAGAATATGCAGGAACAGAAAAGCCATTGAATGTTATGTGCTCCATTTTATTTAGAATTGTAATTCAGTCGATTCCGCTTAATGCATCCACGGTTAATAAATCCAAATCGCTTGGAATGGAATTTTCCTAACCACTCTCCATTATACGGAAATGATAAGTGTATTTTACTGTAATATAGTCTCTTTGCACGATTATTTTTATATCGCTTTTCGCATCGGTCGTACCGTTAACTAAGTAGTGTGCATGAGTAAGTCAGACCATCTTTAAGGGTGCACCACGACAAAAAAGGTTGAAGAGCACTGCCTTAGAAGACTGGAATCAACGATAGTTGATTAGCGACGCGAAACCGGTATCATTCCAGAAATATAGCAGTTTCGCGTGACGCATGAATGTTGCGAGAGCGAGAATGCAGCGAGTGGGTGAATGTCATTAGAAAGATTAGAAGACAAACAAATAAAAGAGAAAAGAACTATTTGGTTTCACGCGCCTTTTGAAAACAGTCAACCTCACAGTGAGAGCGAGCGACTCCATTTGTCTTACGTCACAGCGCGAGCACGTACATACAATTTTGGCTGCGCACATACGGTGCGATGTTGATAATTATGATAAATTTTGAAATAAGATAATTTTGAAAAAGTTTTTTTGAAGGGATTTAGATTAGGTTTATAGATTAAAAGTTTTACTACAAATAGCGACTAAAAAGTTTGAACTTTACAACCGCACTATGCACTAAATCAAAAATAAGTGTTTTTTTCGGAAAAACTATGGTTAATATTTTTAACCATTACTCACTCACTTTTTATCACATTTAAACAAATTTTATATCATTTTAATCAAGAAAAAATTATATTTTTAATGATATACAAATCAATTAGCTTCTCTGAACAAAAAAAGCGAAATTATTTATTGAAAAAATTAATTTGTAAAGAAAAGCAAATTTCGCTCTGTTTGCGGTTTTGCTGCATCGTCGCAAAACGAGTCAGCGGTGCTTTAAGGGTTAATGGTGTTACAGAAGTCCTGGTTAGCCGCATCTACATCAAGTGAATCAGGCGGCAACAAAGTCTTTGCAAAGTTATTTGTCAAAGCAATGTAGTGACTCCATTTGGCCTTGCGGAAATTCCATCGCTTTACAGGCATGCTTGGCACTGCCATAGCAAACCTTGGTGGTGGGATAAGCGAAGGTCGATGTTGTGACCTGGGGAACTTTTCAAGAACACGTCTATCTGGTAAGCCACTGTTTGGACTTACGCTAGCAAAAGCTAGATCCGGATTGGTGCCAGTGTTCCAGCGGCCGGAATAAAAACTGGCAGCGTCCTTGGCATTATATAGGAGGGCAAGACAATTAATACTTGCCCAGCCAGCCAAGCACTCACCGTCCGCACTGTTGTCATCGTAACCCCAGTCAGCATGACGACAGTTAAAATTGCCAGCGTAAAGACAGGGGTAAGGGAACACTGGGAGATCCAGGGATCGCAATCGTGTTGGCGGTGGTTTGTAGACGTTGACTATTTTATAGCGATCAACGTCCACATACAACCACTCGATCTCCGATGTCGGTGGAGATTGGTCCAAAAGCGTGTATCTCAGTTGCTCGTGGCAAAGGACAAACGTGGCAAGGACAAACGTGGCAAGGCCATGCTTCCTGTTTAAAGAAGACCCAGCTAGTTGGTAGTTTGGACGTACCAACTTCTCTGCATCGGTGCAGTGGGTCTCCTGCAGTAGGATGACGAGTGCCTCAGACTGCATAGCGAGGTGATGAAGAACAGTCATCTTGCTTGCAGTGAGGCCTTCGATGTTCAGCTGAAGAATAGTGGGTCTTCGGAACTTGTTGGCAATGTGCCCTGAAAAGGGCAGTTTTATCCTGGCATTGCCCCATCCTGAAAAGGACGTTAGCCGACTAGCAGACCCACACTGAACATTGAAATGGGTGGATACCCTACAATTCATTCGTCTAACAATACTAAAATAAGCTAAAATAAAAAAAAATTTAACATATGTTTTAATAAAAAAAAAAGACAAGCTAATTCTGAACAAGCCCAAAAAATAATAATAGTTGAATTAAAATCTTTTCGCGCGCCAATATTCTTTGAATTCTGACATATCTGCCGAATAATTTAAATGGAATTCTCTCAAAAAAGCTAAAAAAGCGATGCATTCGGTAAAAGCCTCCACTTAACTACACCAGATAAATTTATAGGTGATTCAAAAAGTATTTATAGGTGATACAAAAAATACGTCTTTACTTGAAAGCGTAAGGCCCTAAAAGACTTTGCTCTTTCGTACTGTTTGCAAGCTCCTTTCACTTGATACATTCATTTCTTAAACTAAGTGATGTGAGTGTTTGTTAAGTGGAGAATTTTATAAAATTAATGGAAGAAGCAGGCAATGGTGATGCTAAATGCGGGACCGCACGTAAAGTCAAAATTTTATTGGAAGTCAAAATTTTATTTGAAGCAATTTATTTTTTCAAGTTGTTATAACAAAAATCAAAACCCTAAATCAATATGTTTAGCATTTAATACAAAAAGTTTGAAAAAAATATTAGAAAGTAAAACTTTATTTTAAATTGGATTTTATAGCAAAATAAATTATTGAAAAAACTAAACAAAGATTATAAAAGTAGAGGTGTTAATTCTTTATAACAATGACATATGCTTCAAGGTAATTCATTGAAAATGTGAAACGAAGATTGTAAAATTAAATGAAATCTTTTAAAGGTGGTATTTACAAAGTTTTAAAAGTATCAACTTAAATTGATAGCGTTAAGCAAATTATTTTTTAGTCGTACCAGAACATAATACATCAGGATTTCCTTTATAACCGGAAAAACATTTACATTGTGTTACGCTCTTCTCAACTGTACAAAAGGCATTTGCTCCGCAGAATATATTTCGGCAAGGGGAGTCTGGAAAAAAACGTCCGCATATCAAAAATAAATACAAACAAATAACTTGTAAAAACATAAAATCACATCTGTAGTGGTTAAAATGAATAACGTGATGCGGGTCTGTGCAGTTCGAGTTGAAACTAGTTTCATAAAAAATAAATAATGCTACAATAATATTTTTGAGTAAAATAAGTACGAAACCAATTAAAGAAATATTTTTCTTAGATTATAACATTGCTACCAAAAGTAATAGGTTATTTCAATTTACACAGTATGTAGATCCAATAAATAAAAAATATTTTGATAAATTTGATCATTTTTTTCTAATTTTTCATAAAGCTTTTTTTATCTTTTATAACTGCGTCATCATTCCCAACCGTTGTGACCAATGGGGCAGTGCTGTGGAACAAATAGAAAAGATAGAAACCCTAAAGTTTAATAAAAGAATTTAAACAAATGATGAAATCAAGTTTAAATTTTGTCATTTTAAATAAATTTAAATTTTGAAATCAAGTTAAATCATTCTTAAAAACTAAATAAAAGTAAAATCAATCAAGAACAATTTTAAACATCATATGTATTGTTTTATCTAAAACCAAAAAATGTTGTAATGCATCAAATAACCGTTCAATTATGCTAAAACCGAAATCATTGTTTAATAAAAACAATGCAAGTCGAATAGCTTAGATTATTAGAAATAGATATTGTCATAAACTTTGCGCTTGATTGTGTAACAAAAATTTGGCACCTTGGACTATTTTTTGTACTGTTTTCTGTTGGTATTAAATGTTTATTTTTGTCTGCTTATAAAAATGGTCTCGTTTGTCGAAATTCTACTTTTAAATAGAGAGGTATCCATAACAACTACTGTACAATAAACAAAACTGCAATGACTTCTACAGTTTCTAAAATGTTCAAAATACTTATACTTCTGGTAGAGGCATTAATTAGTATATTTTCTTTGTATCTAATTACTAAAGTTTAATCATTACATTTCCAACCTATTTCCTAAGGTGCCAACAGCAGCAAACTCCAAAAGGTGCTTTTTAACGCCCAGCGTTCTGTTTATAGTACAGCAATCTATGTTTGGACTATACAAAATAAAAATCTAAACTTACACTTTTCACCTATTTATTGGCTGACAAGACCCTTGTAGCTGTCACAACAATAAAGTTTAACCATTTTTGTAATTTTGAAATGCGGATTGTGTAGATGAAAAGTAACAGTTATTTTGTTTGCTGACCGTCATTTCCTTTTGGGACTACATTAAAAATTTGAAGAGAAAAATTTTCAGCATTTCGTTACAAATGGCTTTATTATAAATTGGTTTAAACTACTTACAAGCAAGCTTTTAAGAAATTATTACTGTTACCAAGTAATATAAACGCTAACATCATTGTACTATAAATAAAACGCTGGGCGACTATCAGCACTTTTTTCCTAATTTACGAGTTGCATTTGTTCTTCATGGCTCGGTAACTCGAAAATTAGGCAATGATGATTGTAGACAAAAAGATGATGAATTATAAAGCTGTAAAAAAAACAAACTTTTTGTAGCATTGAGTCAGCCAGAATGAAGGTGATTGAGAGTGAAAAAGGAGGCCAAAAACTGTGCCATGAAGCTTACATGTAGGCTACAATAAACAATAAGCTACAAAAACAACGTTATATAACCTAATTACAGATGCATAATTTTCCAGTGTCTAATTTAGAGTTTTCCAGTTAAAGACTTTATGTAAACACAGAAGCGCAGACAAAAAGTGTAGTGTCTTGTGTTTTAGACGTAGATTTTAAAAATCAAAAATTATCAACCGGTTAGGCTTAATCACATGAAGCGAAGGTCACGGAAATATTTAATTTTTAGTTTTCATAGTTACAGTAACAAAGCACTTGAAACGCAATTGTTTATATGATTTCCTTCAAGAAGTCCAATCAATATGAGTCGCAAGGTATTTATGAATTTTGAAGCAGCTTTTGATAACTTAGCTTTGGTGAATATTGATGCGGATTTGGCAGTAATTTCTTCAGACGTAGATGATCTTACCAATGAAGACGGATTGAATAACAAAGATACTGCAACGCTTTTAGTTCGTGATGTTCCTGGTCTGGTAGAAGTTGTAAATGCTGACGTGAAAGATGGCTCTGACGTGCCATGTACGTCAGCAAATCCAAACCCTCCCGTTAAAAAGCAAAGAAAATAAAAACCAAAAGTTGTTTGGAAAAAGAAAAATCCCGTCTACAGCAAGTAGTCAAACATGAATGATACTGAACCTACAGGATGGGTCGTGTTGAATTCTTGATTCTATTTAAGGAACAAAGATCACCTTTTCCATCTTGATTAAAGAATTTAATCACGGTTCATGTATAGATGTATCTCACAACAAGGTGTACACAATACAATAAACTTAGAAGTTAGAAACAATTGTTTTTTATCTTTATTTCCTTATTCAAATAGAAAAAAATAATTAATTAATATTATTCTTTAATTATAAAAAAAATAGACAATTAATCAGCATTATTATTTTTTTTTTTTAGTTTATACTTAACACATGTCTATACCGAAATCTCGTCACCAAAAAATTGAAGTTATTTTTATCATGACCAAATAAATTCTTTATCAAAAATAAAGGGACAAATAAATAGTTAAGCCAATTATTAACACTCTCCCCTCTAAATTATCGAGAAACGAATATAATTCAACTTCGAGAAATTTACAAACACAATCAAATTTATTTTCTAAACAACAGTTTATCAGTCATTAATTTAAACCTTCCAGAGGCGCCACGTTGCGGATATCTCTGTCAAAGGTTCGCCCATCCGCAAGTTTAAGTTTAATGCGGCGAACATGTCCGTTTGTATCAGGAAAGGTCTTTATAACAACCGCTTTCGGGTAATCACGACGCCCAACATCTACCTCTTCTTTTAATAGGACAATATCGCCTTCTTTGAGATTTGGCTTCACATCATGCCAGCGATGTCTTATTTGCAGCCACGGCACATACATTTGCAGCCATCTTTTCCAAAATTGTTCAGAGACTGCAATTACAAACTTATAATTGCTGCGATACATTTCAGCTTTGTTAAACTCATGAACAGGTGAATCAGGATGTAGATTACCGCTCAGTATAGATAAAGGTGTCAAAACACGCCAGTCTTCGACCTCGTTACTTAGTTTCGTAATAGGTCTACAGTTCATTGTCGCTTCAACTTCACACATTATGGTCAACAATTCAAAATCACTTGGCGTTCTACCTTTCAAAGCCGTTAGTCCATTAATGCCATTGTATATAATAGCAGCCATAACATTTTTCGCAGTTCGAATTGCTCGTTCCCAATTCCCACCTGCATGTGGATTTGCAGGAACATTGAATTTCCATACAACGTCAATACACTTCCGCGACATACACCGCGACACAAAATTTTTATCGATTTCGTCAAAACAAATTTTAGGTTTTTTGCATTTTGCATTGTTGTAATAACTTTTTAAATTCTGCATCGCATCCTTTAAAATTAGTGCCTTGATCAGAAAATAAACTACGACAATACATGCCACGTCGGGCGGTAAAACGCATGAAGCATTGAATAAACGAATCGGTGGATAAATCAGGTACAATTTCGATGTGGCAGGCTCGACTTGCCATACATATAAACAGCACCCCCCAACGTTTCACGATACTACGGTTAAGTTTCACAGCAATTGGCCCAAAAAGATCGACGCCAGAATTTTGAAATGGGAACTTAGGTGCGTTTACACGGCATTCGGGTAAATTCCCCATTATTTGTTGTGCAGCTTTAGCACGTCTAAATTTACAATAGTGGCAATTACGTAAATACTTTTTCACAGTGCTTAAACCGTAGCAAATCCAGAACCTTTGTAACAACTTACACAAAACGTAATTGGCACCAAAATGATTCGACATGATATGTTCATGCTTAACAAACATTTCTGTTATAAAATTGGCTTTTGGTAGAATATATTGGTGAACACTGTCATTAGAAAGTGAAGACTTTACAACACGTCCACCAACACGTAGCACATGCAAGGTATGATCATAAAATGGCAATAAATTTTTAATTTCCAACAGTTTGGCTCGTACACTCCCATTACACGACTTCAAAGCATCATCAAAACCACGCTGCCCAATGATCGATAAAATGTCAAATCCGAAATAAGATTCCTGGGCCATTCTTATCAAATCTAATTCGGCCAATTTAAATTCTTGACTTTTTATACAGCCAACTTCAACGGACATGTTTAACTTAAGATTTTTAGTATGCAATTTACTAACAACATATCGATAACGGTATACAATCATTTTAATGCAACTAAACAAATCTGAATAGCGCTTAGCAATATTATAAAAATACGCAGGTATCCTGTGATCAATCTCATTTTTACACAGCATCTCTTCATTCTCAATTTGTGAATTAATACACGCCTCAGTATTCTCACCACTATCAATCTCAAGGCAAACATCTGAGCATTCATCATTAACATCATCGGCCACCTGACAAGCATTCACTACTTGTTTTTTATCAAAACCACTATACATTGATTGTTCATACAGAAACACAGGACCTTTAAAGTAAACACAACTAGGATCAGCCTTTTTTGGGTCAATACCACGAGAGCATAGGTCGGCTACATTTGATGATGTTGCCACATAACACCAAGTATCGTCACTAGTAAGACGATTGATTTCAGCTATCTTTCGAGCCACATATTTCTTCAACCTTAACTTACGATTCTTTATCCAATCAAGCACAACTGAAGAATCAGTGTGTAAATAACCTTTTGATATAGGAAGCTGTATTGAACCTTTTATATTCCGGTGCATGTTGGCTCCCATAACTGCAGCAATTAATTCCAATCTGGGAATACTGAGTGTAGATTTTCTAGGAACAACTTTTGATTTTCCCATTACGAATGCAACATTGCATAAG
Organism: Diplosoma virens; assembly: GCA_963680785.1. Classification (NCBI taxonomy): domain Eukaryota; kingdom Metazoa; phylum Chordata; class Ascidiacea; order Aplousobranchia; family Didemnidae; genus Diplosoma; species Diplosoma virens. Next base: position 77,037,050 of record OY796880.1, on the reverse strand, counting down.
TCATCCTTTGTCATTTTCAGATATAATACACATCCCAAGCCTTTTTCTGAGCTGTCGCAAAGGGTGTGCAGCTCATAAACGTCTGCTTCAATGTCCCAATAACATCTTGGTATAGTCAGCCTTTCTAAGCATGGCAGACCTGCAATCCATTTTTCCCACGACTTCAATATGGTGGTGGGAACAGGATCATCCCACAGTTCAACTTCTTCACAAACCTTCTGCAGAAGTATTCTTCCCTTCAGCATGTATGGAGCACATATTCCAATAGGATCAAAAATTTGTGCTATAGTACTCCACAGACCTCTTTTAGTTTTTGGTCTTTCCTGAATGTTAACTTTTGGAGATAACGTCTTCTTTGATGGATTCCACTGTAATCCAAGAACTTTGCAATTCGAATTGTCTTCAGACGTCAGATCTTTCGAATCTTTCACAAGCAATTTTCTATCAGGTTCTAAACATTCGAGAATTTCGGGATGATCAGATACAAATTTTCTCACTTTAAATCCTCCAGACTTCAATAACTCAACTAATTCACTGGCTCTGGCTTTACCTTCTTCAACATTCTTACATGAAACCAGACCATCGTCTACATAGAAACTGTTTTTGACAAGATTTACTGTTTCAGGTGAAGCTCTGACATCATTATCTGTAGCAGTCTTCTTAAGACAGTAATCAGCCATAGACATACTACAATTTAGCCCAAATGGAAGTCTTTTAAATCGGTATGTGATCACTGGTGCTTCAAAATCATGATTTTCAAACCATAGAATTCTCAGTAAATCTCTATCTTTTTCATTTATTCCACATTGCATGAACATTTCCTGGATATCACAAGAAAATGCCACAGGAAATCTTCTGAATCGAATCAGTATATCAGAAAGTCTTTGTAAATCATCTTTTCCTTGATGCAGCAACGAATTTAAACAAACATTATTACATTTTGCCGAACCATCATATACAAGTCTTCTTTTGGCTTGTTTTGTAACAAAATGAGGTATGTAGAAAACTCTAGCATTTTTCTCATCATCATCCGTGTCCACACGTTCAATTTTGTCAGTGTCAATTAACTTCTGGATAGCATCACAGTAAAACTTTTGAGTTGTTTCGTCTCTCTTCAATGAACGTCTTTGCTGCATTAAGCGGTGTTTTGCCAAACCTTTTGTATAAGGCATTTTGTTTAAATCGCTTTTAATAGGCAGGCTCAAAAAGTATCTGCCATCCTTTTTCGTAATTGATTTATCATACATCTTTGTACAAATAACATCATTTGCGGAAGGAGCAGTATCTTCATCGTCCGGAGCAGTCTCAAAATCGTAACTCATCCATTTTTCAATTTCCGCGTGTAACAACTCACAAGTGTCAGCATCACCATTGCATAGATATGCTCGATCATTCATATACACATTGTCGTGTTCCATCATACAAATCTTGTTGCAATGAATATCGCTGCAACTATTTAACTTATCATGGACCGGTGCATCAACATCACCTCCATCACGCGCACCAGTATGACCGACTAGCAGCCAGCCAAATTTGGAGAGTTTAGCAGCGACTCTACACTCTTTTCCACGTCTCACTTCAGTCACGTCTAAGAGCTCTTCATAGTTACTTCCAATCAAAAGATCAACATTCTTTGTCTCGATTATTGGAATTTCAATGTCTTTTAGATGTGGAATTTTGCTGAGTTCAATGTTTTCCTTTTTACCTGGATTATTGTGACTAGCAACTTCTTCAACACATACCACATCTTTCAACTCAAAAGAAGGACCTTCATTTACACCACAAACTACAAGATCAACTTTACAACCATCTTCTCTAGTGCAAGCATTAGCTGTCGACAATTTAACGCAGGACTTCTTCTGTGCATTAACAGGTATCTTGAGCAATTTAATCAGCCTTTTAGTTGCCAGAGTATTATCCGAACCTGTGTCTAGTAGACAATTTACTTTCACAGATTGTTTTGAAGCTTCAGAGTGCACGATAACAGGAATGATAGGCAAAATTTTTCTTTCACTATTTAATATAGCACTGTGCACCTTGGCATTCACACCATCAGCATCAGTCACCAACTCATCATCTTTATTTTCTCTCACAGTACAGTTAGACTTATCATTCACACATAGCAAGAAATGATGATCATCACTCTGGCAAGCACGACAACAATATTTAGATCTACACTTGGACTGTAAATGTCCCAAGTTAAGGCATTTAAAGCAACATTTGCTCTTTTTTGCTACAGACCATTTATCTTTCAGATTCAACTCTCTAAACTTATCACACCTCCACAAAGCATGCACATTTTTAAATTCACACTCAGGTACAGGACACAAAAATACATTAGAATATTGAGCATATGTTTTAACAAGAAATTGTTTAGCAGGACGTTTTTTCTCAGCATTAGTTTGGTTAAAGTCATATTTGGATTTTACATTACTTATGTCATTTTGCATCAAAGGGTGCGAAATTAGCTTTAACTGTTTTTCAACAAAACGCAATAAATAATCAAAACTAGGCATAACAATACATGCATTACATAAAATTTCAGCAAGTTTATCTTTTGTACGCTTGGGTAAACGAGCAATCACTTTTTTTAAAACCCCAGGTGAATCAAGCATAGAATTTTCATTAGTGTCAGCAAAAAGCGTTTTTATATCTTCTAATTCATTCATAAATGATTGAAATGAATCTAAGTTCCATTTAACTGGTTCATTTCTGGTAATATATGAAATATGAGCTTCTACAACCAGAGATGATTGACCAAAAAATTTGTGAAGCTTATTGAGTGCAGTGTTTAATGCAACTTCAGGATCTCTAATCCTATCACAACAACGTATAGCATCAGTGGCTTTACCCGAGCAACGTGATTGAAGAATATCATATATCAAACCATACTGTTTGCCATACAAGGAGATAACTCTCTCCATACCATGCCGAAAAGCAATGTAGTGTTTTGGATCACCATCAAAAGCCACCTTCGACCCGCTTTCCATTAACACTTTACCAGCTAAATAATTGTCACCAATTCCATAATTTAAATTAGCAGTGTGATTCAGTTTATGACTATTTAAGTCATCAATATCAAATACACCATCAACATCTTGCTCTGCTACAGACTTTATTTTATTAGCCTCCAACACAATATGTTGTTGCTCAACATCATTACAGGTGTCTGTAGCCAGAGTTTTTATATTTGCACTCCCCTCATGCACAACATTTACATGAGAGCCTACTTTTTTTAATTCATTCATTGAACAATAATTTTTTATTGGTGAAACATGCACATTAGAACCATAGTCAAAATTACTATCACGGTTTAAGTTATGTTCTTGAGTTTTTGTTAAGTTATCACTCACCACAAGTTTGTTTGCAAGTTCAGCTTCAAGCATTTTCTTCTTGAGTTTTATTTTTTGTATTTTTAAATCTTCTTCAGCCATTTTGACATTATTTTCAGTTAACAAGGCAATTTGTTTAAGAGTCAAATTTCCTCTTAGTATCATTGATGACAACAGTCTTTTTGATTTCCTTGACATGCAGCTAGATATGCTACTAGAGTTTGTAGCAGTGCCTTTACTACTTGTCTTCAAAAGATTGTCAAACAGATTCTTCTGTTCTGCTTCAGCTTCATTATAATGATGTTTAATAATTGCGTATTGCACTTCTGCTGAGTTTCGTTTGTCAAAATAATCTTCAATCTTATCATTGTCCTCATCAGGATTTAAGTTACCAACATTGATTTCTATGAATTGAAGCAATTCTTCAAAGCATTTAGTTATTTCTATAAAGACTTCTTTAATTTTTTGAAAATCTTTTTTATTTGACAACAATTTTGAAAATTCACAAGCTGCTTTGTTGAAGCTTCTATTTAACTGTCTCATATTTCTTTCAGACAGTGGCACATCCACTTTTTTCAAAACATTTTCTTCAGCAGCCTGAGAAGTACTAGCACCTTGATCAAGTGACATAACAACTTTTTTCTTTTTTTTCTTATTATTCAAAAAGAATAATGAAACAATTGTTTCTATAATGTTGAATTCTTGATTCTATTTAAGGAACAAAGATCACCTTTTCCATCTTGATTAAAGAATTTAATCACGGTTCATGTATAGATGTATCTCACAACAAGGTGTACACAATACAATAAACTTAGAAGTTAGAAACAATTGTTTTTTATCTTTATTTCCTTATTCAAATAGAAAAAAATAATTAATTAATATTATTCTTTAATTATAAAAAAAATAGACAATTAATCAGCATTATTATTTTTTTTTTTAGTTTATACTTAACACATGTCTATACCGAAATCTCGTCACCAAAAAATTGAAGTTATTTTTATCATGACCAAATAAATTCTTTATCAAAAATAAAGGGACAAATAAATAGTTAAGCCAATTATTAACAGGTCGTAAGTCGCGCACCAAAGAATTTGAAACAAATTAAAGGCAAATTAAAACTGAAAATAAACTTTGATTGGAACCAACCACATCTGAAAGTTATAGTAACTGACACGTTTAAGGAATAGAAAGGATGATTTATTCCGCTTTTTTTACATTGCTTTTACTACACAACACGTAAGTCTTTGGTGCGCGACTTACAGTTTACCTTGTATAAAGCTAGAAAATCCGGAATTTTACTTACATGATTTGACTCCCCTGCAAATTATTAAGAAGCTTTTTTCCCCAGAAGTTTATCAAGTCATTGTTGATGAAATAGTTCGATATGCAACAACACAAAAGAACAAACCCCGCTTTACCGTGTCTTTTGAAGACATAAAATTTTTGTCGAATTTTTATTGTTCAGTGGCTATAAGCGAAAGAGATTATTGGAGCGAGGAGAAGGATTTAGGTTTGGACGTCCTCGGTAATGCATTTAGTCGTAATGCTTATCTGACCATGAAATCTGTAATCCACTTTCAAGACAATTTCCTGGCTCAGGAGAACAAGAACGACAAAGTTTTCAAGATCAAGTTTTTGATGGATATGCTCAATAAAAATTTTTAACAGTGGGGAATTTTTGAGAATTACTTATCTATTGATAAAACGATTGTGCAATATTATGGATCTCAATCGTTGAAGCGGTCTATCAGAGCTTAACCAATAAGATTTGGTTACAAACTATAGGCTATGTGCAGTGAAAGGGGGTATTGCTTCAACTTTTCTCTGTATTGTGAAAAAAACCCAATGATTCTGAGACCACCAGACTTCTGGGTTCTTGAGTAGTTATAAAGATGTTATCTACGATAGACAATCTATCGTTTCATGTTGTTTAGTTTGATAATTTCTTCACCAGTTACTCGCTTTTTGTTCAGCTGAAAGAAAAAGTTTTCAGAGCAACAAAAACTATTAGAGATGCGAGAACAACAAATTGTCTTTTAAAACCAGCCAAAGAAATGGTTAAAATGAAGAGAGAAATGTACCAGTGATGGCTTTACAAAAAGGAGGCCTGGTGCAAGAAAGCCAGGACCACTATTTAGTGTACTAAAAAAGCGGCTGAAGCCGTTTTAGTGCAGGAAAGCAAAGTGATCTCTAAAACAAAAGTCTTCAATTTAGGGGGGGGGCAACTATTGGGTGTGCAAAAGCTTGGAGAGGCGCTTTTTCCTGCCTCAAGACATGTAAGCTCTAAAAAAAAGGTCTGTGCTTTTCCACACATTTCAATAAGCACAAGTGACAACAACCTACGGGTGGCATGCTGCTGATCTTCAAAATTTTTTACTTTTCTTTTTTGACATATCATCGACAACCTGGTGCTACTATGAAGAAATAGAGCAATTTCTTGTTTAAGGAACTACTTTTTGATGTATTTTAGAGGATCCTGGTGCGGTCGCTCCGTTCGCACCTTATTAAAGCCATCACTAAAAATTTGACACAGAAAACAAAATCATCGTGGTTAGATGGAAAGATAATAAATCAGTTACGTTGGCTTTCAATTTTGATGGAAAACCTTTTACCACAACAAAGCGATAGAGTAAGGGCTGAAAAAAAATGTCAAGCCCCTTATGATTAAAAGTTATAACAATACATGGGAGGAGTGGATCTTCATGACCGGCTTTTAGAAATACATTGTATTGCAATAAGGGGGAAAAAGTGGTATTGGTTTTTGGTCACAAGAATGATTGATATGGCTGTAGTAAATGCTTGCACTATTTACCGGCTGATTTACGGACCAAATTCTATTTCTTCAAAGAATTTTCGAAAAGCTGTGGCCGACCACTTAGGTACCCATTCACTTCCAAAATGCCCATAAACGCCAATACTCCTTACGATGGACAAGACCAAGTCATTGTTAAAGAATAAAGCAAAGATAGTGGCAACTAAAAGGCTGTAACAGAAGACCATCTACTTATCGCATGAAATGTAACGTCACTTTATTTACCGGTTTTTTCCCCAACTACCACAAAAAAATTTGAGAGTAATAGACTTAAAAATCAAATGCTTGGGCCTTGGCAAACTACACTAAGAAACCATCAAGAACATGATTTGATCATGTGCTTTTCCACTGGGAACTGTTTTATGTTGTTATTCACATGTTTTTGATCCGTTTTGAATAAGCAGGTGATGTGCTGTTGTTGGTATTTGTTAGTAAGGTTTGTGTTAGTTTGTATTATTATTCAATTCTGATTTAAATTTTGTCTTCTCATGATGAACGCACCTTTTCAATTGAATCTTATAAATGAAAAGCTTGAGCATGTAATCAAAATGCAAGAAACTTATGAAAAAAATTTTCTCAACTTAAAATATAAACAAAAGCAGAGTACTGCTTCTGGGGATAAATTTTTTGCCGGTGGATCCCAGGAGCAAGCTGAACAGCTGAAGGAGATGGGCAACCTAATAGCATCGATTAAAATGGCTGTCAATGAAATCACTGAAAAAATATACCAACATGAGAGAATTGACAGCCTGAAACAATATAGTCGTAGCAATTGTCTTATTCTTTATGGTTGTCAAGATGTACGAAAAAACGCTAGTAGTTTTGAATTTGAAAGCTATGTTTGTCAAAAAATTAACAGTAATTTAAGACTTAGTCAGCCTTTAAAAAACAAAGACATTAATATTTGCCATATATTACCTTCTAAAAAAGGCAAAAATCCAATAATAATTAAAATCATAATGTTTTCAAAAAAAATTTCTAAAGTTTGACCCTAGTTCAACTATGAAAACAAAGCTTTCCATAACTAATCTTTGACCAACAGGCAGTTAAGACTTGCTGAAGATGCCAGGATGATATTTGGATTTTTTAAACTTTCCTATACTTTATCTTTTTGTAGCAATCGAACAGCTTATTTAAAAACACTCTTTTTTTACCTTTACATTTAATATTTGTGTTTATAGCTTCTTGATTTTTGGTGATTATTCTAATTTTTTCTTTTATTTTTAAATTTTTTGCATGGCTAATCATTGCAAACTTTGTAATGATATTATAGCTTTGTCAAACGATATTGTGTGTTGTAACTGTGGAAAGGGATTTCACAAAAAATGTTATTTTAAACTTCCCAATTTGTACAATGTTTTTAACTGGCTATGCACTTGCTGTGAAACTTTACAAATATCTAAAACACCTGACTGTGCAACTTTTCCTGATGTGTCTATTGAATCAGAATCTACCTTTGACAGCACTTCTTTATCTCCCCAAAGTTTAAACTCTATTTACAGTTATGATAAATCTTTTTTAATGTTTGAGGATGATGCCACAAATGGTTTTAATGAAAATAACTATATTACTTCTAATAAAACTAAATGGTTGTTATTTAATAATAAATTTGGATTTCCTATTCTAAACATCAACATAAGATCATTAGCAAACTTAAATAATTATTCTTAATTTGAGACTTTAATTACTAGCTTAAATCCACAACTTGATATTATACCTGTGACTAAAACATGGCTTATTGAACAACCAGGACCTCATTGTTCTCTTATTGGTTACATATTTATTGGTAATTGTAGAAAGTGTTTTCGTGGAGGTGGAGTGGGATTTTATGTCGAAGATAGACTTAATTTTACTGTTTGTAAAAAGTTGTCAATTATGAAAGAAACGATGTTTGAATCCTTATTTATTGAAATTAATTTGAATAATCAACCAATTTTATGTGGTACAATATATAGATCACCCTCTTGTCAAGCTAGTGAAAATGAAAAATTTTTAGTTAAGTTAAATGCATGTCTAATAGAAATAAATAAAATAAAAAATATTATCTCTTTCTTAATGGGAGACTTCAATTATGATTTTCTTGACAGTAAGAATACAACTATTATAAAGTTTGTTGACTTGTTATTTGATTATTCGTTTTACTCTTTAATTAATAAACCTACACATTTTACTAATTGAAGTGCTACTGTACTTGATCAAATATGGACTAACTCTTTGTCAATATCTGTTAAATCAAAATTTTAGTTCATCAAATCTCAGATCATTTGCCTGTCCTAATCACTACTGATCTTAAACATACAGAGGTGACAAATGAACCCAAATATATTAGATTTTTTAGTCAAAATAATTGTCATTGTTTTATTCAGTACTTGTCTAAAACTGATATAGAGCCTATATTAAATACAAATGATCCAAATTTAGCATACAGCTTATTTATGAATATATATTCAGCTGCATTTAATAAATTTTTTCCAATTAAATGAATTAATTTATCACAAACACAAAATCTTTGGTTTGATTCTGATCTTAGAAATCAGCTTCAAATCAAAGAACTGTGTTATAAGAAATATATGAAAACAAGAAGTCTTACCTCGGATGGTTCAAGAAATGAAAAAGATTTATTTTAAATCAAAGATTGCATTGCATAAAAATAATGTTAAAGAAACTTGGCACATTATTAATGACCTTTTTCGAAAACCAAAAAATTGTTTTCTTCCTTTAATCATTAAAAAGAAACATTGCGATAATCTAGAAATTGTAGCTAATCACTTTAATGAGCACTTTGCTAGTGTTGCCTCTAAACTAGTTAATAAGCTTCTTTCACCTTCAAATACATTTCATGACTACCTTAATTCACCATCAAAAAACTCTTTCTTTTTATTTCCTACTACACCACTTGAAGTAAAAAGATCATTGTCCAAAATGAAATCAAAAAGTAGTAGTGGTATAGATGAAGTTTCTTCTAAAATTCTAAAACTGACTCCTGATAACGTGATTAATTGTTTAACTCATATTTTCAACCTATCTATCAATAAAGGTGTTTTTTCCTTCTGAATTAAAAATTGTAAAAGTTATACCAATCTTAAAAAAAGGCACTCCATCAGATGTTAAAAATTACAGTATAGACCAAGTAGCCTTCTTCCTGATGTGTCAAAAATTATTAAAAGAATTGTATACAATCGTGTATTCATATTTAATAGAAATAACTTTTTCTACAAGTTACAGTTTGGGTTTAGGAAAAATTATGGTACTAACCATGCTGTTACTAAACTTGTTGAAACAGTAACCGATGCATTTGAACAGAAAGAATTTGTAGTTGGTGTATTTCTTGATTTGTCAAAAGCTTTTGACACTATTAACTATAACGTTTGTAGCGATCGCCACATTTTCACACTTGACTTAATTGTATTTTTTTGTTCGTTTATTCATTTTTTTCTTTTTGAATAGAAAACGAGAGAGTCTTGCATTGTAAAAAAACACATGTAGAAAAGTTCTTGCACTGTTGGCTTTAAGAATAAAGAAGGATTGTTGTTTTAATAATAATAAAAAAAAGATCTCTAAAAGTTTGTAAAATTTACATGTAGCTAAATATATATATAAACTTCAAACCGCTACATATTGGTGACCCCGAGTGTGGATCTTGGATTTCAAGAATTTAAAGTTTGAAGAACTCAAGTCCTTAACAATCTACCGTAAAAGAAAAAGACTTACGTATGTTGTAATAATGCTCAGCTTAATATCACTCTATGTAATACTTATGCATATAGCAATTATATTTCTTGCATTTTATTATTTGTACGCAAAATATTTCCAGTTTTCTAATAATCAAAATGAAACTAGTGAAGACTTGCATAACACTAGTACAGTTCCGCCATCTTGTTTTCAACAAACTAATAGTAACCATAGTGACGTCACAATGAATGATAGTTATCAAGTTATATTAGAGAGTTTGTCTCAACTTAATAGAAATGTGTCTTTAAGTCTACCAGCGTTCTGGGAAAAAGAACCCATCGCTTGGTTTAAATGTGTGGATGCTTTTTTACTTCTCAGCGTATTTGTAAGCAAAGCGAAATGTTCGACCATGTGCTTAAACGTTTATCGCCTAAATATTTGGCAGCCTAAATATTGTTATTACAGAGTGTTCGCGTTACAGTTATTATATTCGCCTAAATATTGTTATTACAGAGTGTTCGCAATCTATTAATCCTTACGACATTTTGAAGCGTGCTTTAATATCGCGGTATACCTTGTCGGAAGACGCTGAATTAGACAAACTACATAAAATTCAATTAGGTGAAATGTCCCCAATCGAATTTTTAGCAAAACTTCGAGTTTCTTTGGTAAGTTTTGATCACAATGAATCTACTTGCAAAAGGCTTATAAAAAAGGTTTTCTTTGAGTGTACGCCCATAATGGTTCGTCAATTACTGTCGGCTTCTGGCGAAACAGACGTTGATTTACTGGCACAAAAAGCCACTGATATATTATCTGTAAGCCCCGCCAATCCTCCCACAGATAATAAACCGCAATACAAGGTCAATGAGCATTTTGATCAGCAATTGGGAAAGATGTCGGACGCCGTAGACGAATTAAATCAAAAGCTTGAAAAGTTTACCTCCGACCAGCGTAATAAAGGTTCCGCACCCACATCAACAATTTCTAAGAATAAATTATGTTTTTACCACAACCGTTATGGCAATCGAGCTCATAAATGCATATCCCCTTGCTCTTGGCATGCAAATGACGCAATGTCTCATTCTCAAAAGAATCATTTAAACTGATAGCTCCGGTAAAGAAAGGCGACTTTACCGGAAGAAATAATGAGTGCTCAACTCTTACATCGCAACTACTGTACATAAAATGTTCTATTACTAATTTGAAGTTTTTGATTGATACGGGCAGTTCTTGTTCTGTAATTCCTGTGGACCCTAATTCTCGAGATCATCCGCAGGATTATTTGTCTGCTGTTAATGGAAGCTCTGTCCCTACGTTTGGTTGCAAAAATATTACTATTGACCTGGGAGGTCCGGTGCCTTTAAACTGGGAATCTTGCATTGCTGAGACGTTAAAACCCATCATTAGAATAGATTTTTATCGCACTTTGATATCAAGATTGATCCTAAAAGAGGAAGATTGATATTTCCTGAAAACACACCACAATCTGAAAATATTAAATCATTCTGCTGGTTTCATCGACGTTTTGGTCCTCATGCACAGAAGTGTCGTGATCCTTGTTCTTTTTTATCTAATACTGAACTTAAGCCTAGTTTGTGTAATGTCGAACCTCCGGTTTATAACTTAGGAGATTATCAGTTTCTTGAAGCTGAATTTTCTGAGGTGTTCTCTGTTTCGAACTTAAGGCTTCCTCCAAAATATGATATCGTTCATTACATTGAAACAACCGGTCCACCCATCAAACAGCGGCCACGAAACTTGCTGTTTTAAGAAAGGAATTAAGTCAGCTTGAGGAGTTGGGGATAATTAGACCCAGTTCCTCCCCGTGGGGATCTCCCATTCATATGGTAAAAAAATCTAACGGATCTTGGCGAGTACTAGGAGGATATCGGCGTCTGAATCAAGTAACCGTCAAGGACTCTTATTCCATTCCTTTCCTTCATGACTTTACCGAAAATATATCCGGTTCCACAATATTTTCCAGCATTGATTTGTTTAAATCATATCACCAAATTCATATTCACCCAGAACATATTGCCAAAACCGCAATTTGCACCCCGGCCGGAAATTGGGAATTTTTAAAGATGTCTATGGGCCTAACTAACGCTGGCCAAACATTCCAACGCTTTATGAACTCTCTATTTCAAGACTTGTCATTTGTCTTTGTCTATATAGATGACATATTAATATTTTTGTCTTCCATTGAAGAACACCGAGCCCATCTTCGGCAAGTATTTGAGCGTCTACCACGCAACGGATTAATTATCAATGCAGCTAAGTGCTTATTCGGCCAAAATCGGCTACGCTTTTTAGGGCATATCGTTTCGGACAAAGGTATCGCCCCTGTTGCATGTAAGGTTGATGCCATAAATTCTTCTTCGACCCCACAGAACGCCCAGTCTTTACGGCGATTTCTGGGCATGGTCAATTTTTATAGAAAGTTTATTCCTCAATGCACAAAAATTTTGGCCCCTTTAAATTCCCTCCTCCAGGGGATTCCTGCTGGTCGCAATGCAAATCTTTCTTGGAACGAGGAGGCATCGACTGCGTTCGAGGACATAAAAGTAGCTCTGAGTAATGCAACACTACTAAATTTTCCTCAGCACGACAGTCCGACAACATTGTTTGTAGAGGCAAGCGATAAATTCTGTGGTGCTGTACTCAGTCAGATTGACAGTAGTGGTTCGCACAGACCATTGGAGTACTTTTCAGCCGCCTTTTCTAATGCCCAAAAACGGTATAGTACTTTTGATAAAGAATTGCTGGCAGCTTATTTGGCAGTACATCATATCACATATTTCTTAGAGGGACGTCCGTTTACTCTTTACACGGACCACAAACCATTAGTTGGTGCTATATCTAGAAAAAAAAACTCCTTTATCTCAGAATTCACAACTGATGTTAGACATATTGGAGGAAAAAACAACGTAGTTGCCGATTGCTTGAGCCGTCCTGAAATCACTGCTGCTCTTTCGCCTTCTTTCACAGATTATACCAAGGTGGTTTTAGCACAGAGGGACGATCCATCGATTCGCGAGCTTTCTCAATCGATGACTTCATTCAAACTATGTAAACGTGCGATTCCTAATTCAGGTCTTTTGTTACTTGGAGACACTAGTACGAGAAAATTTCGCCCCATCATTCCAAATTCATTACGAACCACAATTTTTGAGCGCATGCACAACCTTTCCCACCCAGGCATTAAGGCTACTCAAAAACTCATCGGAGAGCGATTTGTGTGGCCGAATATGAGACGGGATATTGCTGAAAAGTGCCGTACCTGCATTTCTTGCCAACAAACGAAAATTATTCGACATCAAGTTACACCCTTACAGCATTTCAGAACCCCAGATGCCAGATTTTTACATGTACACGTCGATATCGTCGGTCCTCTTCTCGATTCTTTTGGTTACAAATATTTACTGACAGTTGTAGACAGATTTACGCGTTGGCCGGAGGCCATACCCATGAAGGATATCACTGCGCAATCTTGTGCAGATTCTTTTCTTTTACATTGGGTGGCCCGTTTTGGATCTCCTACAATAATCACTACAGATAGAGGGACCCAATTCACGTCTCTCTTTTGGACAGAAATGTGCCAATTTTTAGGTTCGAAATTATGTCACACAACAGCTTTCCATCCGGCTGCAAATGGATTAAACGAGCGATTCAATCGCAATCTCAAAGTTGCATTGAAATGTCAATCTTCTCCCGATCTTTGGTATCGAAACTTGAGTCTTGTACTCTTAGAATTGCGATCAGCCATAAAAGAGGATATGGGCTGTACTGCAGTTAAAATGGCTTTAGGGACTTCTATACGACTCCCCGGGGAATATTTTGAAAATTCGACTCCTGTAGACTTGTCCGAGGAAAATACAGTCCAACCAACTTCGCAGTATGCTAAGACACTTTGTTCTTTTATGAACTCATTACCTTATATTGTACCACGTCATCCTAAAAAACAACAAACTTACGTCGACCCACTTCTTTTTCGGTGTTCCCAAGTATTTGTTCGCATTGACAGTGTAAAATCTCCGTTGCAACGACTTTATTCGGGACCTCATTTTGTACTTGAACAACACCATAAATATTTTGTCATCGAAAAAGACGGTCACACTGACACCGTAACAATTGATCGTTTAAAACCGGCCCTTGTTGAACCTACTGTATATCTCCCACTGGCTCCTCAGTCGAGGCGGAAACTTCTTTCAGTGGTATTTGCCTTATTTCAGCCATATCACTTGGGGGGGAGATGTGTAGCGATCGCCACATTTTCACGCTTGACTTAATTGTATTTTTTTGTTCGTTTATTCATTTTTTTCTTTTTGGATAGAAAACGAGAGAGTCTTGCATTGTAAAAAAACACATGTAAAAAAGTTCTTGTACTGTTGGCTTTAAGAATAAAGAAGGATTGTTGTTTTAATAATAATAAAAAGAAGATCTGTAAAAGTTTGTAAAATTTACATGTAGCTAGATATATATATATAAACTTCAAACCGCTACTCGTTCTTTTTAGTAAATTACATTATTATGGTATCAGAGGTTACGCCTTAAATTAATTTCAAAAAGTTATTTATCTAATCGTTTACAACAGGTAGAATACAGGGGTAATTTGTCATCACCTTACCATTTATCTCATGGAGTTCCTCACGGCTCTATACTTGGCCTCCTATTATTATTAATTAATGAAACGATTTTCAAAACTGTTTGCAAATGATAACTGTTGCGTTTAAATAGTTACTTCCCTTTCCGTTTTTCTCTTTTTGGTTTATCCAATGCGCTTCACTGGCTGCGGCGTGGTCGTTTGCTTCGATGGCGGTTTTCATTCATTCAGTTCGAAATTGCCGTCGTGGCAGATGGACCTGTCGTCGCCAGCGATAGTGTGTCGGAAGGTTATTCGTGGTCTCGTAGAGCAAAAAGTGAGAAGTTGATGTTTGAATGTTTTTATACCGTATACTTATTTCTGTCCATTTATAGAAAGTGGACTAACGATTTAAATCGTCGATACGATCCCGCCGTGGCCGGCAATAATAAAATATTATACAAGTGTGAACACCTAGGTCTTGTTCAGTGTATAGTAATTTTCTTTTCGGATCAGTTGACGCATTTAATCCAAGTCAATTTTAATAGTTTGCAGTGGGTCGTCTTAGGTCAGACGCCCACTGGTGTAGAACCAAACGAAGTTGCGCTGCGGCTTCTACAATACCACTATTTAAATGTTTGTCTGAATTAACTTTGACAGCAAACACTCAATTAGAAAATGTTAACAAATGGCTGATTGCTAATAAATTATCATTAAACATTACCAAAAATTTTCCAAACCGCTCGTTGTAAACCAAGCACTAAACAATTAAATATTATTTTAAATAACCACGCATTACAAAGAGTTTCTGACACACAATTCCTTGGCGTTGTTATTCACGAGCATTTATCTTGGAAGCCACACATGGAACATTTACTAAAAAAGATTAAGTCTTGCATTTATTGCATTAAAAAAATTAAACCTTTTTGTGATCATAAAACTTTGTTGCTTTTATATCACACACTGGTTAAAAGTCATATTTTATACTGCATTACTTCATGGTGTTTTGGCAACGAAACCATGATTAACAAGTGTAGATAGTTATTCCACAAATAATTGAACACTTTCTTTGATTTGTTTATTCTTATTTAACAGAAATTGAAAGAACATATATTTACAATCAAAATAACACACTTCATTACAGTTATATTTTATTATCGTTTTTTATATCCACAACTTATTACTTCCTCGTTTCCAGTGTTGCCCTTCCATTTATCATTATTCTATAGGAACTTGTAGTGATCTATATAGGATCACTACAGACTTCCCCTCCTGACAAAATTTTGCAATTTTTAAAAAAATAGACGTGTAACATGGAATGTGTTATAACAATATTTACAAAATATCATACAGCAATTAGCATTGATGCAATATAATGAACTTATTCTATGTTAACAACACAGTCCCGCAGCCTTTGGGGAAAAACAGTTTTTCTGCGAGGACGTGGCTGTGGTGGCGACAAGATGGAGCTTTGAGTAGTGTCTGGAATAGGTTCAGTTTCAGGTGTTAAGTTAGAAATATTATGAATAAAGCCGGGTTTTACATTGTTAATGCCAACTGAGATTAATTTGCCACGCTTAATAACTTTGAAAACGTCATTATTGCGGTCTATAACCAGGTATGGGCCGGAGTAGGCGGGGCATAAATTTGGGTAAATTGGATCGTCTTTAATGAATATGTGGGTACAATCATTTAATGTTTTTGGAAGAAAAATTGATTTTTTCTGTTCCACTCTCGTTGAGGTGGGATATAATGATTCTGTGAAAGCGCGTATGCTGTTGATTATATCTGAGGAGGAAACATTCTGGTTCTCATGTGTGGGAGAAATAAGATCACCTGGGAGTCGTAAACATTGTCCGAATAATAATTCTGCAGAACTGCCTTGTAAATCTTCTTTAAACATGGTATTAAGTGAAAGAATGATGGAAGATAAATGAAAAGCCCAATTAGCTGAATCTAGTTTTGCAGTTAGTGCCGTTTTAATAGTTCTGATAGCTCTTTCAACAAGTCCATTTGATTCTGGATAACGTACACTGCTGATTCTGTGAGTTGCTCCGAGAAATTTACAATAATCTTTAAAGGTATGTGATGTAAATTGGCTTCCTGCATCAGAGTGAATTTCTACAGGTGCACCAAATGTTTGAACATGAAGATTTAAATTTTGAATGACTGAGGCAGTAGACATGTCTGGCATTGGAAAAGCTTCAGTCCATCTTGCAAATGGATCAATACAAACCAAAACATGTGTATAGCCATTTGAGCTGGGAAAAGGTCCAGCTATGTCAATGTTAATGCGTTCAAAACGAGCATTAGGCATAGGTATTGATGTGATTTGTTTAACAATGTGTCGGTTTGTTTTCGTTCGTTGACAATTGATACAAGCATGAAGAAAATCACGAATTTTCGATTTCATATTCTTAAAAAGAAATCTGGCACATATAAAACGTTGAGTGGCCTTTATGCCTAAATGATTCATATTATGGTAATAAGATATTATCGTCTGTTCCAAACTAGGGGGAATTAGTATGCGGTCATGTGGTAAACTGGTATCAATTAAAATGCAGAAATTAGTTTTAGGTACTGGCACAGATTTGATATTGATGGATGAGTCAGTAGGAAATGAAAAGGCATCTGATTGTTGTATAGGATGACCATCAGCAGCAAATAATCTACAGGGATCTGGATTTATCACACAAGTATATCTGTTAGAGGGAATCAGTGACTTAGGGCTAGCTGTATCAATAATAAATACAATGTTATTGTGTGTATCAGTTAAGTGAATATATTTGTCAGCAGATTCAGGCAATGCATTGCTGACATTGATAGTATTTATTTGCAAGTCATGATTTATTGAGGAGCATTGCCTTGTGAGTTTAAATGTTTAGTCTTCATATAGCTATCAAAATGAGTGCAGCCTTGGACACAGTATCTGGCAGTAGTTCCATATTTTTGGTGGTAAAAACACAGACCATTAAAAATCTTATCTCTACCTGGAATAGTGAGATTCGGACCTGGTGGTGGTTGCAAAGTAGAAGAAAATGGTAATTGTTGGGAGGAAGTTGGGGAATGATTTTGAGGGTTTTCATTAAAAGACTTGGAGTGAGATCTATTGTGTGATGGGTAAGTGAAATAAGGTGTGGTAGTTTGGTGAGAAAGAATTTTGTGCAGAGCCAAAACTTCAGCTTTAAGAGAGGAAAATTCTTTTAACATAGCAGAAAAAACATCATCAGTGGAATTAACTTCAGATGAGTTTAATGATTTATCATTTTGTATTAGAGAATCAGCAATGGGAGCTAGTTCTTCAACAGATTTGAAAGGGAATGCAGCTAAAATGAATTGTATATTGTTAGGAAGCCTATTCATAAATTCAGTTTGTAAGAACCAATTTAATGTTTCATCTTGAGGGTCAATTGTTCCTAAAATGTTTTTTAAATCATATAATAATTGTGTAGGACAACGGTCTCCCAAAGGAGGAGCAGTGTGAAGCTGGGTTAATCTTTTGTGTAAAGGAAGACTGTATGCTTTTATTAAGGCAGCCTTGAGTGTAGTATAGCTGTTGACACTATCTCTTGACATGCAAAGTGATGCTTTGTGAAAATGTTCAAAAGATAAACATTTTATCAATTCAAAATATAATTGTTCTTCAGTTAGATGCTTTCCAAAATAATGTGCATCAAATGTGTGAAAAAACATGTCAATGTGAGAAGGATCAAATTGGAGTTGTGGAGAATTTTGAATTATTATAGTAGGTGGTTGAGTATTTTGCAATAAAGATTGATGTACAGAAATGGATGATGATAAAGGTGTAGAAAAGACTTGAGAAGTAGTAGTAGATAGAATTGAAGCTGAACTAATTGAAATTTCATCAGGACTTTGTGCTTGCAAATGGGTTTGTATTGAAGAATTATTTTCAGCCAAGGCTATAAGATTATCATTCATATTAGATTTAACGCTTCGTAAAAAATATTGATTTGAATGCATAAATAGTAATAATAACAAATAATTTTATAGACAACAATAATAATTTTAAGCAATAAGGTAATAATTATAATGTTCATACAAGTAATTAGTAAAATTGTTTAAAAATTGTAATTAATGTTCTTTATAGATTGAATACAATGCTTGAGATAAGATAGTCTTTTAAAATAATTGGTATACGAGTAGATTAATATGATCCAAGTCACTTTGTTAGTTGTTGGTTGTTAGTTGTCATCAATTGTAGATGTCTTGTTAGTTGTCGGGGTCACCAATTGTAGATAGTTATTCCACAAATAATTGAACACTTTCTTTGATTTGTTTATTCTTATTTAACAGAAATTGAAAGAACATATATTTACAATCAAAATAACACACTTCATTACAGTTATATTTTATTATCGTTTTTTATATCCACAACTTATTACTTCCTCGTTTCCAGTGTTGCCCTTCCATTTATCATTATTCTATAGGAACTTGTAGTGATCTATATAGGATCACTACACAAGCTCCATTGTGCAGTGAACAAATTGATGCGCTCTATATTTAATGCCGGCAAGAGACGGTCTCATACGTCATGAAAAATAACAATCTACTGACAATACGTCAAATTAGGGACTAGAGATAGCCACTTTTGTATATAAATTTATGAATAAACTACTACATTTGCCATTTGACCACTCTTTTAAAACTGCATTTAAAGTTACAAAAAATACCAGGTCAAAATCCTCACTTTATCTATCGTTTAGTAGAGTGCATATTACAAAGCAAGCTATGAGATATAAAGGACCACTTATTTGGAATGATATTCCATTTAATCTTCGACAAGATTCTAAATTAGTAAAGTCATTCCATTCTGCAGTACAAAATTTTTTTAACTAAACCTTTGGAATTCTAAAACTATATAGCTTCCATTTCAGCAAACTATTTCAGTGTTGTTTGTTACATTATTAAATTATCATAAATATTGAATATTTTATTCGTGTATTTTAATTACTCAAAATTTAGGTAACTTTTGAATAGACTACTTGCTGTCTGCTTTTGTATTGCAGTTACATTGTGTCATATTATTTCAGTTAAGTAGAACGAAAAGACTATTTTAAGAAGCAGATTCTGTAGCATAAACGTGAGATCTTAAAATCTCTTTATTATATCACATCTTTCATCGGAAGTTGCTAGTCTGCTGTTGCTAGTCTGCTAATCATATTTAAAAAATTTTTATTGTGACCCGAACCTCTAATTCCATTTGTATTTATGACTTACCCACACAATAATTTTATAATTTGTATGCGATAAAAAAATTTTTATTTGAAGGGGCCTATATGGTTTTGCATAAATATTCACCAGAAGCCTTAGAAGCTAATTCTTATTTGTCCCTTTCAAGTTTGTTTGTTTTGTCTTTTTGTTTGTTTGTTTGTGTTTTATTGTTTTTAAGCTGCAGTGAGCTTGTTAATTATAATGACTTTGTTATATCTATACAATGTATTTCATGCAAATATAACGTATATCGTTATTACTGCTTCCTTTTTTTCAGTTTTTATTGTGTTTTTGTGCTTTAATTTGTGCTGTTGCGGCTGAGAAATAAAAAACACATACATACATACATGCGTAATACGTCAATTGCAGTGTAAAGCATTCACAAAACCGCTACCTAATCCGCCCAGCGTACTAAAAATAAAGCAGTTGATTACGCAGAAAATACTGCAAATTTTACAGAAATGTGAAAATAATCTGAATTAAGATAACATTTTATGCAAAATGTGGAAATAATAATGAAATCCGCTCAGAAAAAAAAATTAGCGCGTTAATGGGTTAATAGCATTTGGAAACCAGGCGTATCAAAGTTTTCATCAATCATAAAATTGACGAAGCAAAATATAACGATTTTAGATATACAACAAAGTAGACTAAAACAAAAATTGAATACAAAAGATATAGACGGTATAAGTAAGTTTAGATATATTATTAAAAATTTTGTTTATTTTAAAGCTTTGCAAGTTTTTACAAAAACCTTTTGCAGCGTCTTTCCGTTTTTTTTAATTATCAGAAAATAACCTTTTATTCTCATTATTTTTGAAGAAGAGTTACCTTTTTATGAGTCGTAACAAGTGAAAACGTTTTTCTGATAATAAAACCTGCGTGGCTAACGCATTTCAGGTTATAACTATATCGTGTATAAATTGTTTAGTATTTTATTAAGCTCTTTGCTGCGAGACTTGCTGTCTTTTGCGATACCAAATAGATGTAAATTTTAGAAAAATATTTATACTCAAATAGCTAGTTTATCTAGTTAATGTTGTTGTTTCTTTCATCATTTTTAACAGCAAGAACAGCAATTTATTCACACTGTTGCTGTTGGTGTTGTGGTAAACGTAGCGTTTGATTCAGAAACTCTTTTTGTTTGTGTTGGTATTGCGGTAACGTTGTGTTTGATTCAAATATTTTTGTTGTTGGTGGTGTTGCAGTAGGAGTAGTGTTTGATTCAGACACTGTTTATAGTTATTAAATCAAATTAAACACATAAAATTAAACTTTCAATAACTTTAATCGATAAAAAATTGCTAAATAAAAGTGGCATTAGGACCACATGGGTTGGACACAGGTTACTTAAGGTTGAGCATGAACATTAATTAAACTTTAAATTCATATTCCCCAATTTTATAAAAGCTATTAATTTTAAAATATTTTTTGGAAAAAACTGCTAGCCCCATTCTGCTAACTTTTCTTGCTTCCTCTTTTTTTTAAGCCACCATATGCTTTGATCTCACAACTTTTTATGTTAAACATTTTTAACTTTTGTCACAAATTGCCTTGCTAAATTGTATAAAGTTTAAAAATCAAAACCAAAAATATTTTGTAAAACATCTTATTGATCTACAAAGTTTTTTGATCACGTTACAAACTACGAGCTATAAATGATCTAAGCAACGTCTTCATCTCACGTCACTCAGCTTGTGAGCTTTGTTCTTGGCAAATTTCCAAGCAATAGAAAGCAATTGTTGTTTTAAAAAGTTGTTGAAATGAGTCATTTGTTAATATAAAAATTCACACATAAAAAAAAACTAATGTCAAACTCAACAACGAAAATTTTATGCACAAACCAGTAGGAGTTGTACTTTCATCTCCACATCCTTCATATTCAAACGCATTGATCTCGAATGAAAATGACTTCAATTCTGCAAATATTTGGAGAAAATTGTTATCATTTGAAGTATTTTAGATTAGATACTGATGGCTCGTGTCAATATGTCTCTGGTTATTGAACAGCAAGTTCTTGGTGAAATTACTGACACCAGCAACTTTGGCAAAGATCTTTATAATGCTTTTCTCGAAGCGCAAATTTTGTGTGAAACTTTCTGTATTGCTCTAGTGCTCTGTAGCAGCAGCATAAAAACTAGCAAATTTGTAGCAACAATGTGCTTAGATGCCATTTTAATCTTAACGAGTAGTTTTTACAAACAATTTAAACTTTTTTAGATTAAAACAAACAAGCTGGCCACATAAATTTTTTAGTTCATATGATTTTCAACATTCACCTACTAAGTGTTTGTATTTTCTGTTTAAATACTGTATTACGGAAAGTTTTTTCGTCGCATGTTTACTTTCTAATTACACAAAATAACTATTTTAAAGAATTTTTCAAGTTCTTTTTTGATTGTTTTCCGATACGACTATTTTATGGAGTTTTCACGTCTTTCAGAGATTTCTACTTTTAAAGCAAGCAATTCATCACATAGCTTCTATATGCAAGATACAACCTCATGATTGATATAAACTTAAAGATTTAATAAAAACTACAACTATGTACTGTGAATCGAAGGGAGATCACACTGTCATAAAATTATGTTCATGATAAAGATTCGAGCTTGCAATCTTAAACTCTTTACTTCAGTAATAAACGCTCGTTTAAACTTAAAGTGCGCGGCGCTTGAAGTTCTTCTCATTACTGTTTTTGTTCGTTGAAATTGCGACTATATTGTAACTGCAGTGTAAGCTACTAGTTGCCATACTATTAATAACAACTAAGCTGATTTTATATTTTGTTTGTGCGTTAATGTGCTCTTGTTTAATGCATTTTGTTTTACTTTAGAATCTGACTTATTGTAGCGTGAATTTAGTTTAATAAAGCCAATAATTAATTAGGCAATTTTGGTATCTCATTACACACACCAAGAGTTTCATGGCTACTCTATGTTCAACTTCATCTCTACAATTGCAATGTGCAATAAAACAAGATAAAAACAGAGCTGATTTTTTTAAATTTGAGTTTTGAAATTAAACAGATTAATTCAGGATTTTTTCATTTGTTCTATTCTGACTACTATCGTATAAAAATAAAGTATGTTAATCATTATTTAAACTCTTTTAAGTTTACCACAGCAAAAATCTATTTATAATGACAACTTCTCTGCATGATATAAGAATTGCTTACTTTGAAGTTTGATTACCAAAATTAGTTCGTCTTTAGTTATTGCCACTCAGGCTACAAATACTTGTTCATTTCCTTTAAATATATTCTAAATAATTAATAGACTACCTTCACTTTGAACAGATCCGTAACACCCAAATCCAACTAAAAACCAAAAAAAAACATTCATTTTTTAAACGACATTTCTCTTGATGAAGCTATTACAAGTTTGTCACCATTGAACAGCGGAGGGAAGAGTAAGCTAAAGGTATAATAGCTTGCAACATAAAGTAGCTTTATTGTTTGAATCCAATCTGTGCTGAATACAGTTAAGACACTTTTTTGACATCTATTTCCCTTACAACTTCCTGACAGCGGTTCTTCTTTTAAATCTTCGTGCCCTAAATCTTTGTGAATTGACAAATGCAATAATGGCTGGGCGTTTGCTGTACACGCGACTTTTTTCTTTCAATTGAAAGAAAAAATATATCAAACAATGGTTGCATGATACTACGACAGTTGAGCAAACGACTCTTGATCGCAATGACAATTGATCAAAACGACATTTGATGGAAATCACATTTGATAAAAAAAGATTTACTTTTATTTGTTTCTGTGATTAAACAATTTCTTTGTTGCTGTAGATTAGATACACAAAAAGTAAAGGACAACAGTAAGAAGACAGTTTGTTTTTAATTTTCATAACTTTTTTCCAAGGTCAAAGTCAAAGTTTCTCAGCCAGTTGTCCTGGGCAAGGCATTTTTAGGGAGGCAACAAGGGGATTTCTTGACATTGTTATGTTTCTTTAGATGCCTATTGCTGCCATTTTTTGCATAATCTTTACTTTTGCTGTTCTACATTTTAATGATACTGTTACAGCAAGCTTTGCTTGAGTTTCGAACCGCTTTCTTTTATATTTGATTCTTTTGTTATTAGTAAACCTTTAGTTCGCCTTAATTGATTTTTTCGTTTCCGCGTCGCATTCTTTGTCATAATTATCTTTAAGCAACGTTTTTTATTTATAGTGGATCGTTTTTGTAAAACTATTCGGCAGCGTGGTCGAGTGGTTAAAGCACCGGACTGATGATCAGCATGGTCTAGGTTCAAAACCCACTTACGCCATTCTATTGTGTCCTTGGGAAAGACACTTTACGGCACTTTCCCCTGCTTGGTGGTCTTGACAAGCAGTACTAAATTGCAGTAATATCTCTTCTAACTTACTAGCGGACAGCAATATCTTGGCATCTCCGGAAGCAGGTCGGGGTAATTGCTTACCCTATGTATAGCGCCTCCGTCGCTTTCCTGCGAGTCAGGAGGATAAATATATAGATTAAAAAAAAATATATATATATATTACTAAAAGAGTTATCAATAGAAAAGAGTTGGTTTTGTGAAGGAATATTTGTAGAAGACTGTTATGAAATATACTATTTCGAATTTATTTGTTATAGTTGCAGAAATATATGTGGAGAAAAACAATTTAAAATCGCATCGCACGCAATGCGAGGCTCGCATCGTACTGAATTGCATTATATTTAATAAATCAACTTTCTTTTAATTTGGTGCGCATTTTAAACAGATCAAATTGGCTATAACAAAAAAATTTTTAATTATTTTTGAAGAAGTAAAAGACAAGGCAAGATAACGAGAAAGAAAATGTCTACCACAGGAAAAACTTTTGAAGATTTTGAGGAGCGTCTGGAGGAACTCTATGCTAAAGTTAATTGTTTAATAGCTGATAATAAAGATGTATTTTTAATTAAAGCAAACATTTCTTCAGTTAACACTAGAATTACCGCGTGTTTGACCTACCTAGAATTACTGCGAGCGGTCAAAATAACTATTTGTCCAATAAAGTAAAAAATGCGCAATAATTTAGCCTTACTTTATCTTATAGGATTTTTTAACTTTTGTAGTATGCATAGTAATGATTTGAATTTTTGTAGATGTGAGTTTAGTGCGTTGTAGGTTTCTTTTTAATATCATGTTCTGGAATATACTGCATATGCCCTGATCTCCAAATTACATTTTTCATTTGTGATTTGTCTATTTAGAAGCGCGGATGCCAAATCTGGCAAGGTTGTCCAAAAGATTCCGCGCAGATGGCACAAACGGGCATCTGGTTCTTAGTCTCACTTGGCGAGTATCTGAGGACCTACTTAAAAGACCATACAACATATGATCAGGGTCCAAAGATCCACAATGAGCCAAGGCGAGTGTCGCTCCAATTCGGTAAAGCTCAGCTGGCTGGATGCCTGAGAGTACAGGTAGGTGGTCCGTTGGAGTGGGATGCAGGCATCCAGTAACTATGCGCATCACGTCGTTTAAGACACTGTCGATGAGGCGAGTGTGAGCACTGCGACATTAGACTGGCACGCAATACTCAGCTGTTGAGTAAACTAGAGATAAGATGGCTATGCGAAGTGTTTTAGCACCAGCACCCCATCCCAAGCCCACGAGTCGCCTCAGCAGTGTGACGCGCGTGGATAGTTTTTTGCGCAATGCCACTAGATGGTGACAAAGCGTGAGCGATCTGTCCAATTTTACTCCAAGATAAGTAGGGGTTAGACAGAACGGTAAAAGTCTATCGTTGTTGTAGACCTTTAGCTCACGTTTGGCCTCTTGGTTATATAAGTGAAAGGCTGCCGTCAGCGTCTTAGTGTGACTGAGCTTGAAATCTGGAGATACTCCAAGTCTGGAAATACGCTGAAAGTGTAGACATGTCTTGGCTTAAAGTCCCCTCCAAGTCCTTTCAGTTTCTAGAAGAGTGCAACAATCCTAGATCAGCAGCATAAACAAACTTTCTGGAAATCATGAAAGGCAGATCGTACGTATAGATGTTAAATAGGAGGGCAGCCAAAACCGATCCCCGAGGAACGCCGTTTTTAAGACCGCGTAGCCTGCTTTGCTTGCTGTCACCGGTAGTAAGCGTGGTGGTGCATTGAGCGAAGGTCGATGTTGTGACGTGGAAACTTTTCAAAAATACGTCTATCTGGTAAGCGACTGTTTGGACCTACGCTAGCGAAAGCTAGATCCCGATTGGTACAAGTGTTCCAGCGGCCACAATAAAAATTGGCAGTGTCCTTGGCATTATATAGAAGGGCAAGACAATTAATATTTGCCCAGCCAGCCAAGCACTTATTGTGCAGATGTTGTCATCGTAACCCCAGTCAGCACAACGACCGTTAAAATTGCCAGTGTAAAGACAGGGGTGAGGAAACACTGGGAGATCCAGGGTTTGCAATCGCGTTTGTAGACGTTGACTGTTTTATAGCCATCAACGTCCACACACAACCACTCGATCTCCTATGTCAATGGAAATTGGTCCAAAAGCGTGTATCTTAGTCGTTCGTGGACAAACGTGGCAAGGCCGCGCTTCCTGCTTAAAGAAGACCCAGCTAGTTGGTAGTTTGGAAGTACCATTAAACAAAAACTATCTTCATGCTGATGCGCTATTAAAAAATACTGAACCAGGCTAAAACAGGCTAAAATTTAGCGATTACAGTAGTTATAAAGATTTAAATGTTTTGAGAGCAGTATAAGTTAATCATAGCTCTGTGTAACACAGTAACAGTTTTTTGTTAAACTTTGCCTTTTCTTGTTTTTTTTGGTTTACCTTCTTCCACCGAAAAATGTAATTTTCATTTTTACTATCGCTCTTTTTGTTGGTCCAATCAAAATTTAAATTTTCCAGTCGCAACTATTTTAAAAAGTGCAAAACAAAGATTCTTTTTAGCAAACAAAATCAAGATGGCTTTGCAATGTTTTATTATAAATTTTCTTATTGATTATTTGATCAAGTGTCGTTTCGATTAGATGTCGTTTCGATCAACTGTCGGGTCATGTGGTTGCATACATATTTATTCTACAATCGATATCAAACGCAGAATCACCAATGCGAGTGCTTTGCGTGAGAGCATGACGAAAGTACGTAAAAGTAAGATATATAATGAAGCAAAACATAAAAAAAATTCATTACGAGCAATGAAAATATTTATTTTTTTGTTAAGAACCTGCTACAATGGGAGGCTATTTTTTAATATATAATTGATGAATTTAAGTGAAGATTGTGTTTTTAAATAACTTGCTTTGGTTTTCTAAGTAGCTTAAACAAAAACAGAAGAATTACAAGTTAAAATTTGCAATTTTGCTTGATCGATTTTAATTTTTAGGTGAAAAGATTGTGATAAAATCTTATTTCATAATTGATTGGATGCCTTGGCTAATTAATTAAAGTCTTGTTTGTTGTTTTATTTTCAGCTCATTATCAGTTGTGTTTGGAAGAATCTCGCTGCGTTTTAGTTAACCCGATTTCTTATTTGATTACTTGTTATTTATATTCGTTTTTTGTTTCGGTTTTTTCGCAAATAAAGACCACCAGTTTGGTTTTCTTTTTATAAGCATTATGGCAGTCGGTATGTAGGCCGCACATCTCAACGATTGCAGGACAGAATTTGTCAACACATACCAAAATTTATTAGAAATGGCCAAATTCCAAACTCTTATTACACCTCTACTCGTTTTGACAAATCTTTAACTCCAGTAATGTGTAGTAGATCGGCAATGGGTCAAGATCTTTTAGATAACTCTATGTGCGCCAAAAATTGCAGTGATAAAAAATGTACTATTCTTGCATTTGGCTGTTCATCTTTTCATTTATGTGCATTAGAAACCGTTTACATCAAATCATGCAAGCCAAATTTATGTCGCCAAAAATAATTTCTTTACAACTTAAAAATCTTGTGCTGATTATGTTCTTCTAAATAAATGATTACAAACATTTGATTCTTTGTTAAAAAAATTTTGTATTTAATTCTGTTTTCAAGATTTCAAAACTTTTCCCAATACATTAGAGTAGGGGCGTGCAACTATCTATCTCCAGAGGCCAAAATGTACAGTAGTAATAATACTGTGGGCTGGACAATTTAGTACCAAGAAAAAACAGCTGTTGTTATTAATCGTTGTATTGTATAAAAATTTTCTTAATTAATTCACACGTAACGTTAAAATACTTAATGAGATAACTGAAATTTTCTATTTTTATGTATCTTGTCCATGTTTACTTTCACTCAAGAAATCGAAACTCGAAGTTGACTGAAGAAGTTTCCATCAGTTCATTGATTCCAACATTTTGTCTTTAGCCAACTGCATTTTAGAAAAGAACTCCTCGCAGTAGTATTTGCTCCCAAAAAAAGATCAGTTTTTCGCATCGTTTTCTAAATTTTTGTAATTCCCATACACATAGCGTTTGTAAAAGGTAAGTAAATGATTTTCATTGTAAGCCCTTTTAAAATCTACATTTTCTTGCTATTCTTTTGTTTTTAATTGAAAGCAACTTGGAATATTTTTAACAGCCAAGTTAAATGGATGAGCAAAAGTTTGAAAGTCAATTTTGCGACTTCAAAAAAGGTTGCAGTTGCGCGTTGCAGAAGCAGATGATAGTTTTTCAACAATTTCAACTTACGTTTCATAATTGATAGCTTGCGCTTTAACTTTTTTACATTTTAGACAAGAAAAATGAGTCAGAAATTGTTAGTACGTTTTGTACCACTCATTGCTGAACCGTTTTCTTCCACAATCAACCTTCTTTAACTCATTTGTTGACATTTAAAGTTTTTAGACTAATTTTCAGAATTAATCTTTGTATTTAACTAGCCCAGTGGTTTTCAACCTTTTCGCGCCTGCGACACACTTTGATACCTTTTCAAAATTTGTGGCACACTTAGACTAAAGTGCCGATTTTGATTTTAGTCCCTAAAATGTTTTTTAAAAACAAAAGGTTTTAACTTTGAATCTGTTTTAGATTTCTTGATTTTTGTCCCTAAAAGCAATGTCCACTAAAAAATGATTGCAGAGCAATGAACTAATGTTTTTTAAAAACTTTCGCGGCACACAGGTTGAGAACCACTAAATTAGTTGTTCAACAAGCACTATGCAACAAGAGCAAATTGCCACGGTTCGTAATTTGAATTAAATTACAGGATGACGTAAAATGAAAAGAAAAATAGCAATAAGGTTTGAAAACTATAAGCAGATTAAAAAAAAATAGTTATTGAGTATGATTTATTTGATCGACTTTAAAATGGTTTCTTATTTTACAACAAAAATAGGTTTTTAATGTTTTTGTTTAACACGTAATAATAATCCTGTGTTTTGTCCACTAAAAGCGGGCCATAAAAAGAGGCGCTCTGGGCCGTATTCTGGCCCTCGGCCCGTATGTTACACGCCTCTACATTAGAACAAAATTGTTACGTCGTTCGCGTAAATTATTTGAGAAGTAGATGTTGGGTGCGGGTTTCGAGCCAGCGCGCCTTTTGTATCGGCGCTGAATAATCAGCGCTACCTTTAATGCGTTCTCGCGCGGCTGTGGGCATAAAGTGATGCCACGTTGTTTAGTGAGTCCTTTGACTTGAGCTGGCTGTAACTTTGCATTTGAACAGAGCCTTTAGATTGATTTGGCTGCTGTATTTTTTGTCCGTTTGGACATTGTCTACTTTGGTAGAGAATTTAATAATTTGATTTTTTCCTGTGCTCGTCCGCCCAACATCGTTGGTAAGTTTGTAAGTGTTTACGCATGGAAACATATTGAAATTTGTGTTATATTTATTCAAAAAGCCGTTTCGGACTAGCGCCGCCATTATTGTTTTGTTTTGCAAAATAAAATCATAAATCTGGTGCTGGTCGTGAAGCGCGTTTGTGAGGAGTTGGAGGAAGGACGAGACAGTTTGCGACTCCGTTACAAAAATATCCGAGTATTTTTTTATTAAAGCTTTTAAACTTTGGCAATGAGTTAAAAAAATAAAAAAAACCCCAGGATTAAAAATGTTTTCATTTGTAATCATAGCCGTACATGCAACTGCCCCCAAGTCGCAAACTATTGGGAAAAATCAGGATCTTTTAACTTTATTTATGAACTTTAATTAATATGCGTAGAATAAAAAACATCTCAATAAGAAGTTTTCTCAATGTTTTTAGATGCTTGTAAAAGATACTTCACGCATTTTCTATTCAATTTCATTTATTCGGCAATAAGTTTTATTCCATGATAACTTTCCGACAAAGTTCTGCATAATGCGCAATGCTACAACGAAGCAACCAAAACTCACAATTGAAAACAAGTAAAAATTCCTGTAAAGTGTAGTTTTTTGAAAAACAAAACATCCTTCCTTGCGATTACTATCTTAAAGTTGTAACGTCATGCTAAGCTAATAATCATATCGCTCATCATGCACTTGTAACAATTGACTTATTAGTTATTTTTTTGAAAACGATAAATTTAAGTATCAAACCAATTGCGGTATACTGAGTACCAAACAGAAAAATATCTTACAGAAAACAAGTCAACTGCAACAAACAAAAAATTACCTTAAGATATCGTCATAAAACTAGTTTTTATATATTTTGCTTCGTATTCGAAAATACTTTACCCCCATAACGGACTATTGAACGAGTCAAAATAAAAGTTTATTCAAAATAACCAAATATAGGGTCATAAGCTCCATAGATATTTTTTGAGACCATCGCAAAAACAGTTATTTTTTCTTATATTTAATCATTGTTTTTGTTTGAAAAGTTGCTTTTGATGAGGCATGTCCCAATTAATTCAATTAAAAACAGAAAATTTCTTCTCTTTAGTTCAAAAGGGAAGATAGCTTGATTGATTCTCTCCATTCTCTGGATATGAACGGAAATAAGAATATGAAGTTTAATTGAAAAGGACAGCCGTGTTACGAAACCTCGAAAATATTGGACAGTAAATGGTGATCGGCCTGGTCATTGTTGGTCAGCCCTACTTTACCCAGTTCTACTTAAAAAAGAAGAATTACTCAGTAACAATAATTTTTATGTAAAAAACTACAATTTCCATCATAAAAATGTGCAAATTTAGTTGTACTTAAACAGTTTTATTTCTAAAATCTTGCCAATTCACAGTAAATTTTGTCAATTTGTGACCTATACAAATTCTTTAACGAAAAATTGTGCATGACTAAAGATATGCAGTACTATATAAATGCTCCGATACATTAAAATTTTGCAAGTGTGTTAAATGTGACGACACCAGGTCTGCACCACCAACAAGCCACTTCATCGCGGTGGTGGAGTTCCTTTCCTGCACTAGGGAAAGATAAAATGGGCTGGCGATTCCTCAAGGATTTCATGGAATTGAAAGGATGTCGCCCTGGGATTTTATCCTTGGGCGACACCTTTCTGCCTTGTTTTTATCCCTGTTGTCCACTTAGCGGTCACAGATAGATGGCGTTCTTAATCCTAAAACCCCATCTTTTATCTCAGGTATAGCTGCTACTTATTCTCTTAGTTCTTCTCATAAGCGGCGACATTCACCCCAACCCTGGTTCTATAGAACCCTGCTCTATCTGTTCCCGTTGGCTCACAAGGTAAAACAGATCGGTACAATGTGCCAATTATTCTCTCTGGGTTCATCTCTCTTGCTCTGGTCCCTTACTCGCCAAAGTAAAAAAAAGATTTATCCAGAACACACTTAGACTATGGTTACAAAAATTCGGTTTAATGGGCTCATCGTACACTGACGTGCGCGAACCTCAAAAAGAATTTTCTGTTTGAAACATTGATTGTGAAGAAGCATTTCCTGTAAAACCGATTTTATGCTTGTGTCACTGTTTTAAAAGAAACTTTTGTTTTTGGTTTAGGAACATTAGTTTTTTTAGGGTTAGATTTAACCACCGTCTTTAGTGTCAGCAGTTTAGATTGTTAAGGTTTGTTCTTTGGGGTTCGCGAACTGACAGGCGATGACATCAGCCAGCAGGAGCAGCATCAAACTCCTTTGGACATCAAGAAATCTTTCCTTACTACTAGCCTCAACCAGAATAAATATTTTAAACATTTTAGAAACTGTAGAATTCATTGCAGTATTGTCCTTTGTAGTTATTATGTAAGCTCCTCTATTTAAAAGCAGAATTTTGACAAATTTAAGTCTAAATATATTATTAAAAATTATATATTTTTTAAAGCTTTGCAAGTTTTTATAGTACAAAAGTCATTTATCACCTGTTTTGCCTTTTTCAGCTTATTAGAAAATAAGTTTTCATTCTGATTGTTTTTGAATTAGCGTTAGCTTTTTATGAGTGTAACCAGCTAAAATATTTTTTTAGGCTTTGCTAACAAATTCCAGCTCAAAAATATATCATACTTGCATAGACTTTTATTCCATTAAGCTCTTTAATATAAAATTTGTGGTCTTTTACTGTTCAGAATTGATGTAGTCGTACATTTAACAAAGATGATTCAGCTGATATTGTTGTTTCCGTAAAAATTTTAACAGTGACAATAGCAATAGTAGTTGAGTTCAACCTTGAATATTATTATTGTCAGAATTTAATCTGTTAAACACTTCTAGAAAATTGAATTAATTTATTTCTTCCTCGTCTAATTTAAAAACTTTTTTTGTCATCGTTGGTGTTGCAGTAAACGTTGTGGTTGATTCAGATACTGCTGTTATCGGTGGTTGTAATGCACTAAACGTAATATTTGATTTAGACCCTGTTGTTGTTATTATTGGGGTTTCAGTAAACGTTGTATTTGATTCAGATACAGTCTTTTTTGGTATTGGTGTTGCAGTAAGTGTTGTGTTTGTAACAAACACTGCTATTATTGTTGTTGCAATAAATGTAGTATTTGATACAGACACTGTTGTTGTTGGTGTTTCAAGAAACTTAGTGGCTAATTCAAGCATTGTTGTTGTTAGTGTTTCAGTAAACATTGTGTTTGATTTAAGCATTTTTGTTGTTGGTGTTGCAGTAGACATTGGGCTTGATTCAAACACTGGAGTTGCTGGTGTTGCAGTTAGCGTTGTGTTTAATTCAGACACTGTTGCTGTTATTATTGGTGTTGCAGTAAACGTGGTGTTAGGAGTTGAATTATACGTTGTGTGTGATCCAGACATTGTTGTTTTTGGTGGTTGTGTTGCAGTAAATGTTGCGTTTAATTCAAATACTGTTGTTTTTATTGTTTCAGTAAACATAAATTTTGATTGAGTTGTTGCTGTTGTAGGTGTTGCGATAAATGTTGCGTTTAAATCAAACACTGTTGTTGTTAATGTTGGTGTTGTAGTAAACATTGTGTTTGATTCAGGCACTGTTTTTTTATTGTTGTTGTTGCAGTAAACATTGTGTTTGATTCAGACACTGTTTTTATTACGTTTTGTTTGATTTAGACATTGCTACTGTTTACATTGGGGTTGCTGTAAACATAGTGTCTGATCCAAGAACTGTTGTTTTTCGTGGTTGTATTGTTGTAAATGTTTGTGTCCCACATAAATATCTCCGTCCACCAGTGATTTTCAACCGATGGGCCATGGCGCTATTTTCAATGGGCTTAAGAGCATAAATCCGAATGAAAGCAATATGAGACTTCTAAATTTATGTCATTAGTGTTTGATACCGTTTCTCATAAAACTCTCCTTAGGAAGTTAGACAATTATGGACTTCGTGGTTCAGTTAGTAAATTATTAGATTTCTTTTTGCTTAGACTTCTATTTGTGTCATTAAATAATACTCACTCTACAATTCGATTTAATGGTTATGATTTACCCGCAAGGATCAGCATTTGGATTATTGTATGTAAAGGACCTTCCTAATGCTTTCCAGAGTGTTCCACGACTATTTGCTTACGATACTTGTCTTCTGCTCTCTCACTCCAAACCTATAATTTTTTAATAAAAACTAAATCATAAAGTGCCTCTACTGTGCAATTGGTGTATTTCAAACAAATTAACTATAAATTGGCCAAAATGTTATGTCATAATCATTTCATCTAAAAAACAATTCAAATTTAATGGATTTTTCCGTAATGCTTAACAACTCACTAATTACGCTATATTAAAAAACCACGTTACATCCTTTGAAACATTTATTAACTCAAAATAAAACTTTCATATTCATCTAAATGGTGTAGCCAATAAGCGTTTCAAAGCCGTTGGTATACTGTATAAATTAAAGCATTTTCTACCCAAAAATGCTTTTCTCAAATTGTATTATTCACTTGTTCATCCTCATTTATTTTACGGACTAGTGACATGGGGTTCCACTTTTCCACTTACTTGCATAAATTGTTTCTATTCAAAACAAAGCGGTAAAACTGATAGGTGGAGGGCATTTTTCAAAAAGTACAACTCAATTTTATGTAAAAATACTGAAACATCTTGATTTATTTTAATTTAAGACTGCTAAACTAGTCCATAGGTATATGAATAGTAAGCGTCCTCTTTCTTTTTCTGATTATTTTAACAAAGCTTGTGATGCGTCCAACCGTTTAACAAAAACTGAGTAAACACGTCTAATTTGTACAAACCATTATATCGTACCAAAAGAATGCAAAGAAGTATTAAGTATCAAGGCGTTAAGACATGGAACTCCATTTCACAAACAATTTAAAGACTTCCAGAAACTTCTTTCAAGATCAAATTACGATCGTTTTTGTCACAATCTCATTACTGGACAAATTTTTAATCTTTCCCACAATTATAAGTTTAATTTTCCTGTAGCGTCTAGATATTGTTGCATATGTCATCTGTGTTTTTCATTTTAAGTTTAAAGGGCGGCTGCTTGATTCGAAGACCGAGGAGGTCCATCTGCAGCTTCACCGTTGTCAATGATTTTCTTTTGTACTTGGTACTGTTGTTTAATAGCAAAATAAACTGATATCTATGTCTCTACGTTTATTATGATAGAGAAATCAAAAAAACATTTTAAGTAAAGATCTTTTTTTGGGGTCACCAAATTTTTGAGAAAGAAATTAAATTCTGTTTGCCTAAGTGGGTCGTTAAGTTACTTTGGGTCGGAAAGTGAGCAACAGTTTGAAAAAAGTTAAAACCATTGCCCTACACAAACCACCAAACCTGTTGCAAATAAACAGGAATAGCAACACAAACCTCAAAAACACTTGCAAATAAACACAAACAAAAAAAATAGTAATAACCCAGAAAAATTGATGCAGACAATGTTGGAGTGTTCAGCGCATACATGTTTGCCACATTTAGAACAAAAAGATTAACATTCTTGGTCATTCTTTTGGTGACACAAAGTACAGAAATCTCTTGTTCAATGAAGCACCAAGATTAACAATCCTTTTTTTAGTTGCAGGAATTGAGGTAACAGATTGTGTTTCTTGATTAATTTCATGCAGTTATTTGCCAAGACTGATAAAAACATTCTTCTTTGCCTCATGAAGATGTTGCATTTATATGATTTATTCCTTTCCAAAACAATAAACGTATTGATTGCACTGACCTCAATTATATTGTAGAATAAGGATAATGGCCATTTTCGACTCATTCTTTTGGTGGAAGTATGATCTCACCATTCTGTCTAAAGTTTCAACAAAACCTTTAGTTTTTTAGTAAAATAGAATAATGCTTGGATTCTGATCCAAAGTGATTTCGATTTCTGGATGACTATGCATCGTTGAAACCATATTGAGTACACGGTTTTTTGAACAGTACAATACAATTATTGCATCTTGTTGAAAGCCAAATATTGTGCTCTTCACATTCCGTTCTTGGGCTAATGTTAATTCCATGAGGAGTTCCGTCTTGTTCTTCTTTATTGTTTCTACCAGTGTAAGCTTCTTTAGAAAAAGTTTTCATGCAAGCGATAGCTTTGTAAAGAAATTATCTCAAGTAATATTTCGGCCAGATTTCTTAATATTTTTTATTAAATCACTTACAATTCTTGTGCGTTGCAGCAAATTTTTTAAAATTTGCTAAAGTTTTTGAAATTTTTGAGTTTTTGAAATTTATGTTCCGCTGGTAAAAGTTTTTTAAATTTTCTAGAAATTAATTCGGTAACTTAGTACGTTATTTAATCATCTAACCTTTCGGCGCCTGTAAGGAAGGCCTCGCCGATAACGCAATCTCGGTGTCTACTAAAAGATAAAATTCTTAATCTTCTTGTTGGATCTGACCTTCAAACCAGCGACAGCAAAAATATAGTCTAGCTAAATCACAGCTCAGACTACCACAATATCTTCTTTATTAATAAATTATGCCACAATTCACTTAGGAGCCCACAATAGTATAAATTCAACAGCAAATACAGATTCAGTAGCTTAACTCTTCAGCTTAATTCTTCATAATCACGTAGACAACCAAAGACTTGCGTTCAAAAACTATGACTTCACACAGTTAACAATTTTCCAATTCTAAGTTACCACAACGAATTATATTAATGCTTCCGAGCGAGCCTTATTTATATTACTCGGTCGTAAGTATCTCGAATGTTCTGAAATTATCCAAATCAAAAACAACAACTATTACGTCATAGTCAAAACAGGTCAAGCGGATAGTTCTGGAAGTTACTTTAAGATTCGTGAAATTAAGCAGTGTTGCCATTTTTTTATAACTAAATGTAAAATATTTAAATTGCTTATAAAACCGTTATTTCTTAGGCTATTTGAGCCGGACCAAAGCGAAATCAAAGAGATTTTTTATAAAATTGTAAATATACATAGTGTGGAAAATTTTTAGGAACGGAACATGCGTGATTAGTTTCTTGGGCCGATCGGACATCTTCACTAGTGTAAACTTGCATTTTCTATGTGTAAGAGCAAGTGGAACCGCCAATTGTCCAAATTTTTATTCAGTATTTGCCTAGCTTTGAAGAAATGTATTGTTTGAAAAAGCACGGTTCTCTAAAGTAAACCAACTGTTTGTCCACTGTCATGCTTGGTCTACAGGCGTAGGAATCATGCACGTAAGGTTCTCACGTTTTAAACACTTCTCTGATTAGTTGCAGCTGGTCAGGAAGCTGATTTTTATCTTAACTGTGCATTTTCAAATCGGAAAATGGATAAAATTTGTGGATACCTTTCTCTACTCGTAGTGCGATTAAAAGTGGCCATCAAGTGTGGTCCATAACCATGCAACGCTTTTGTTATTGGACTTATATACGCCAATCAAAATATTTACACCATAAAAAACTTTGAATTTTTTATCATCCACGGGTTTCCATGAACTACCGCATATTATGGTTTGTTCGTGATTAGGTTTTTCCCAGAAAAGACAGGAAAAATAAAATTAAAGTCATTGATATCTGAGGACTGATATTTTGCAAACATTGTCGGTCCTGGACTTTACCAAATAATATTATGCCCAGTTGCTTTACCAGCAATATTTGCAAAAGACGTTATAAGCCACGTTTCGATTTTAAAAATAAAGTTACTTATCTTGAAAATTCGATTTTGGAAACAAAAAACATTAGTTCATTGCTCTGCAATTATTTTTTAGTGGTCATTATTTTTAGAGACAAAAATCAAGAAATCTAAAACAGATTCAAAGTTAAAACCTTTTGTTTTTAAAAAACACTACCTTTTAGGGACGAAAATCAAAATCGGCACTTTAGTCTAAGTGTGCCACAAATTTTGAAAAGGTATCAAAGTGTGTCGCAGGCGCGAAAAGGTTGAAAACCACTGGGCTAGTTAAATACAAAGATTAATTTTGCTCATCCATTTAACTTGGCTGTTAAAAATATTCCAAGTTGCTTTCAATTAAAAACAAAAGAATTGCAAGAAAATGTAGATTTTAAAAGGGCTTACAATGAAAATCATTTACTTACCTTTTACAAACGCTATGTGTATGGGAATTACAAAGATTCAGAAAACGATGCGAAAAACTGACCTTTTTTTTGGGAGCACATACTGCTGCGAGGAGTTCTTTTCTAAAATGCAGTTGTCTAAAGACAAAATGTTGGAATCAATGAACTGATGGAAACTTTTTCAGTCAACTTCGAGTTTCAATTTCTTGAGTGAAAGTAAACATTGACAAGATACGTAAAAATAGAAAATTTCAGTTATCTCATTAAGTATTTTAACGTTACGTGTGAATTAATTGAAAAAAAATTTTACAATACAACGATTAATAACAACAGCTGTTTTTGCTTGGTACTAAGTTGTCCAGCCCGCAGTATTATTACTACTGCACGTTTTGGCCTCTGGAGATAAATAGTTGCACATCCCTACTCTAATGTATTGGGAAATAGTTATTTTATTTGATCATTTATTTTATTTATTTTATTCCTTTTATTTTATTTTCAAATCATTTATTTTATTTGCAGAACATAATCAGCGTAAGATTTTTAAATTGTAAAGAAATTATTTTTGGCGACATAAATTTGGCTTGCATGATTTTATGTAAACGGTTTCTAATGCACATAAATGAAAAGATGAACGGCCAAATGAAAGAATAGTACATTTTTTATCACTGCAATTTTTGGCGCACATAGAGTTATCTAAAAGGTGTTGACCAATTGCCGATTTACTACACATTACTGGAGTTAAAGATTTGCCAAAACAGGTGTAGCAAGAATTTGGAATTTGGCCATTTCTAATAAATTTTGGTATGCGTTGACAAATTCTGTCTGTAATCGTTGAGATGTGTGGCCTACATACCGACTACCATAAAGCTTATAAAAAGAAAACCAAACTGGTGGTCCTTATTTGCGAAAAAACCGAAACAAAAAACGAATATAAATAACAAGTAATCAAATAAAAAATCGGGTTAACTAAAACGCAGCGAGATTCTTTCCAACACAATAGTGATGATAATACTGATAATGAGCTGAAAATAAAACGACAAACAAGACTTCAATTAATTGCCAAGACGTCCAATCAATTATGAAATAAGATTTTATCACAATCTTTTCACCTAAAAATTAAAATCGATCAAGCGAAATTGCGTGCCTTTATATTTCTTGAAGATCGTCTTAGCGATATATCTTCAGAAACAGGAGAAATAGAAAGCGCTGTATTCGGTGTAGATAATTTGGCAGGTAAATTTTGTGCAGTTTGCTCAGAAAATGGAGGAGTTTCAGAGACGACAAAACAGGTGTCTTTTTATTTGGAATCGATTTAGTGGAGTTGTTACGGATTTTAGGTTCTTCTGATGTCTAAAGAGGAGTAGATGGATAAGATGCCAGGTGTGAAACAGAAACTGTCACTTTATAACTCTTTGAAGTCAAACATTTGCAAAACGCGGGTGAGCGCTGAATGACTTTAAACTCAATTATAGATTGTAGACTTTAATAAAATCAGAAATGTTTTTAGATTTTCAACACTTTTTTATTTTTTTAAAAGATTTTAAACATGAGAACTTTAGAGTGAATACAACTTTTGCTTTTTTACAAACTAAAGAGTTTTTTAAACAAGAATTGCAACGGAATAATTTTTTTGACACATAGCCTAAACAAGTACTGGTCAACCTAGTACTAAAAAAGACCTAAATGATATTGTCCGCTGTTCGGATTAATTTGTTTTGTATTAGTTAAAAGAGTACTACAAAGTTTATTCTCGTAAATTAATTTGGCATAAAAGGATCAAATTTTAACTTGTAATTCTTATGCTTTTGTTTAAGCTACTTAGAAAACCGAAGCAAGTTATTTAAAACTACTAATTCCGTCAATTACGTAGTAAAAAATAGCCTCCGATTATACCAGGTTCTTAACAAAAAAACAAATATTTTCATCACTCATAATGGATTTTTTTCTGATTTTTACTTCATTATATTTCATTATATTTCATTATATTTCATTATCATTATCTTTTACTTTATTTTTTACATAATACAAACTCTAAATTAACTTTTTTCGCTTGAAAACAAGCAAAACGCATTATTAATCAATGGAAATGTTAAGATAGCAAATATCCGATTTGCCAGTCAATGAAAAAAATGGCGCTTTGTGACGCATCAATGGTTACAATTGGTTTCATAACTTATACTTTATAGGAATTTTGGTTTCTGGTGCTATAATGAACCACAATGGCCAATGTTGTATGTTGCTGCTTCAACTGCTCTCGCGTAGCACTAGTTCGTCCACTTCAATGCCCTAACTTAATGCTCATCCAAAGGCATTGAGCTACCTGTTCTCTTTGATTATAATCATTCTTAGTTAGATGCAACAAAAAATGGTGTGCATCATGCTCATTTCTCAATATACAGTACAATGAAAATTATTAATATATGCTCAATACTCCCTTAAGAGCAGGCTGGGTTCCGACGCGGGAAGTCAACCGTAGATCAAGTTGTTCTGCTAACCCAAAACATCGAGGATTCTTTTGAGGCTAAAAAGAAAGCCGGTGCCGTATTTGTCAATCTGACAGCTGCTTATGACACTGTCTGGCACCGTGGCCTACCTGCTACCTGCAAGCTGTTGAGACTACTTCCAGATAAGCACATGGTCAAAATGATTATGGAGCTTGTCCGAAATTGAAGTTTAACCCTTACCACCGGTGACAGCAAGCAAAACAGGCTTCGCCGTCTTTAAAACGGCGTTCCTCGGGGATCGGTCTTGGCTCCCCTCCTATTTAACATTTATACGTACGATCTTCCTTTCATGATTTCCAAAAAGTTTGGTTATGCTAATGATCTAGCATTGTTGCATTCTTCTGGAAACTGGAAGGACTTGGAGGGGACTTTAAGCCAAGACATGTCTACACTTTCAGCGTATCTCCAGACTTGGAGGTTGAAGCTCAGTCACACTAAGACGGTGATGGCAGCCTTTCACTTAAATAACCGAGAGGCCAAACGTGAGCTAAAGGTCTACAACAACGGTAGACTTTTAACGGTAGACAACCCCTACTTATCTTGGGGTAAAACTAGACAAATCGCTCACGATTTGTTACCATCTAATGGCATTGCGCAAAAAACTATCCTCGCGCGTCACACTGCTGAGACGACTCGTGGACTCGGGATGGGGTGCTGGTGCTAAAACACTTTGCATAGCCACCTTATCTCTAGTTTACTCAACAGCTGAGTACTGTGCGCCAGTCTGGTGTTGCAGTGCTCACACTTACCTCATCGACAGTGTCTTGAACGACGCCTTGCGCATAGTTACTGGATGCCTGCGTCCCATTCCAACGGACCACCTACCTGTACTCTCAGGCATCCAGCCAGCTGAGCTTTGCCGAATGGGAGCGACACTCTCCTTGGCTCACCATGGATCTCTGGACCCCGACCATATCTTGTATGGTCTTTTAAGTAGGTCTTCAGATACTCGCCAAGTGAGACTAAGATCCAGACGCCCGTTTGTGCCAGCTGCGCAAAATCTTTTGGACAACCTTGCCAGACTTGGCATTTGCGCCTCAGAATGGACAAATCACAAATGGAAAACGGAGTATTGTGGAAATGCTTCCAGCCTCCGTGCTTTTGTGCCCGGAACCGGTGCCAGGCTTGTTGGGATGGGCTTACCCCGAGTAGCTTGGGTTAAGCTCAACTGCCTGCGGACTGGAGTTGGGCGATTCCATTTGTTCATGCACAAATGGGGTCTCGCTCCTTCACCGAATTGCGAGTGTGGCGCCTCTGAACAAACCGCAGACTATGTTGTAACAGCGTGCCCTATACATCGGGCACCACATGGAGCACGAGGTCTGACGGTTTTGGATGACGAAACTCGATGCTGGCTTAATAACACCATTGCCAGCATCTGATTCAGGCAGTGCAGCAGTCTGGGGTAGTAAAAGGATAAACCCTCGGCCCCAGTCCTGTTTGTGTCTGACCTGGAGTGGATACCCTTCAAACGACGACGACGAATACAATTCGATGCGACAAATCTAAATGCAAGTTTGATGAATTTACCAATAATAGTTGTTTGTTATATGGCAAAAGCGAATGGCTATGTCAGTATGTCAGAAAGTAAACATATCAGTCTAGTATAATTTGTATTAATATTTGTTTAAATTTACTTACCATTCCTCACTTTATTATTCACTTTTATAGCTTCTTTTTGATAGTAAAATATCTCAAAAACAATTTAAATAACAATAAAATATAAAAATTATTAAAACCCAAAAAAAAATTGAAAAAAACCCAATAAAACCCGCCTATCTGGGTTTTTTTAAAAAAAAACAGAATTTTGCCGACCCTGGCTTACAGATATGTTAACGTATTGTTGTCCGGTTAACTTGTGTATTTTTTAATATAATGTATGTAATATAGGTATGACTAAAAGTCAGAGGTGCATGTTACGTGCTATCAAGCAGAGAAAAGGGTAACAAAGAGTATTTTTCGAAAACCTAACACAATTACACATGTAGGTTTCGAACGGCGATTGCGTTGATTGCGTGCGCATCAAAATCTTGCTCTTAGCCAATGACAACACTGATAATTAAATTTAAAATGTAACATTACTGAAATATTTTAGTATAATATTTATTAGATGACATTGCAAACATAAACGTGCAATTGTAGTAACTTGATATTTTGGATCAGAGAGATTTCTAACATGATTTAAAACAGGATGTTAGAGATGTTGTCAAGCAGCAAGCAAAGAGAGAGTCAAGAAACAATTTATGGATGTGATAAAAAGGAATACGTATATTGGTAGTTGGGGCAAAGATAGAGCGAATAAAGAGGTTATCGGCAAATAAAGGTGCTCAAGTGCAGTGGTGCCTACTGAAAAATAGGAACTCAAACAAAAATGAAAAATATCTACTGTGTTATTGTAAATAAATTGTAACAACTTTTTAAATTACCACTGCTAAGATAAAATTTTGTTTTTTTCTAAAACTTTTAAGTACTCAAACCTACTTCAGCATCGACAAATTTTCTTAAAACAAGCCCATAATATACCTTGTCAAAAGAAAACATGTAATAAAATGAAATTGTGTTCATTTTTTTAACACGTTTTGATTGAATTATGATACAACTTTTTTGAAACGTTTTGAAGAGTGTAAAAACTTTTCAAAAATTTGCCTATCACTAGTTTATTAAATTCCGACCTAGGAACCAATGGGTTGTAGAGCTTAGTACATGATTGATAAAAGTGGTAATATTTTACCAACAGACTTTATAATATGATCTCAGTTATTGTTTCTATTAAAAACAAAAAAACATTGGAGGAAAGACAAAGTTTGCAACTGCAGGCCAAAGCTCAAGTAACTGGAGTGTTTAATTTTAAACGCTAAATTGTTTTTTTTTTGATAAATTTTTTTTGTTTTTCGGAAATAAACTTTTGTAACTACGGCTCTCAAACAGCAATCGAATAAAAAGCATTTAAATAATTTTCATTCGTTATTAATCAAGTCGAAATTTTTAAACGTTTTCTGTATCAAATTTTTCTTTTAAAAAATTAATTTCTTGCTCATTTTTAAAAAATTTTTGGTCCCCTTCAATATTCTATTTTTGCAACTTATATCAGGGGTTCTCAAAATTTCAGCCTTTGTTTTTCTGATGACAATCGTAGAGCTTTTTTCAAAAAACACCCAACCTCGTAGTTCTTTCGGCTCCACATACCAAAGAGCTAAGAAAATGCGAATTTTGATTATTGTGGATGACGATTGTAATCAATCATTAATACTGCAGGTTTTTGACTGACAAGAAGATAGC
The DNA here is from genome assembly GCA_963680785.1 of Diplosoma virens. NCBI lineage: Eukaryota > Metazoa > Chordata > Ascidiacea > Aplousobranchia > Didemnidae > Diplosoma > Diplosoma virens. The sequence goes on along the minus strand of OY796880.1, from coordinate 76,993,916 downwards.
AGTATTTAAAGAATTCGTTTTCGGTCTCAGTTTTAAACAATGTTTTTCGGGACCAATCAGAACCTTTTTCCTATTTTTTTATTTTAAATTTAAAGTTGCTTTGTGTAAGATTTTAAGTTTAACATTTTCCTTATTTTCATTTGCCTTTTTAGTTTTTCACGCGGCAACCTAATTTCACACATGTGCTTTGTAAACCAGTCATAATGCCCATTGTTTTGCTTTTCATAAAACGTGTAACTTGTTCACTAAGCATAGTGGAATTTAAACAAGAAGCAGCTAAAAATTAGCTAGTTATGTTTATTTTTAAAGTTTTGGTTTCAGTTTTATAGTTTTTAAAATTCTGATTTGTTTGTATTTTTTACATTCTATTTGAATAAGAATAAGTGTATTTGAATAAGTTAATGCTAATTGTTAATGCTTGAAGTAGTTTCTTAATTCTGTGGCAAGATTCAGCAAATATTATTTACCAAAAACATCGACCGGCGGTATTGTGGCCCAGCAAGCCTGGTATGTTTATTATTGTTATATGTCATAATTGTATAAAACCATCAGCAGTTAGTGGTTGTTCATTAATATTAAGTGCTTCTGTGATTGCAGAAGAACCGTACTAACGTACCATCGTACTATCGTACCACGTACAGTCGAATCTTACAATCGTGTCGTACAATCGAATCGTACCTTCGTGCTATCCTTCGTGCCTCGTACTATCGTTCGCATCGTGCTTTCGTTCGTGCATACATTCATTCATTGCGAACCGTTCGTGTGCTTCAGCAGGGAGGTCAGCCGCAGTTTGTGTTGATTACTTATTCGAATAGAGTCAACCGACGGTGTAGTCGGCGTTTTGGCCATCGCCGTTAATTCGTTTAAAAAACTACACTTGGTATGACCGATAAGCAGAGAAAAGCAGCTTGGTATGACCGATACGTTTTTCGGGACCAATCAAGACTCTTTTCTATTTTTTTATTTTAAATTTAAAGTTGCTTGATAAGCAAAGGAAAGTGCCGTAAAGTGTCTTTCCCAAGGACACAACCAAATGGTGCGAGTAGGTTTTGAACCACGGACGTGTCCATCACGTTTGCCATCAATCATGGCACTCTTAATCACTCGACTACGCTACCAACAAAATATAATCATGAATTGACGTAATATTTGACGTAAAAAATTTGCCATGTAAAGAATTAGCAGATACTCTGAACTCATTATACAATGCAAAAATTCACTCGACATTTACAACAAGACATTAAAAAATTTATAAATTTTAATAAGCAAATGTTACTTGAGTAAAGATATGCAGTACTATATAAATGTTCTAATAAATTAAAATTCTGCAAATGTGTTTAAAACAATGATAAAAAAAGCAACTGATAGAGCTTGTGTTGAACATAAGACTTTGCAATTGTGCAAAACGCGGTTTTTCTTGCTACTTTAGATCCAGGAATAAATTGACGCTTTTTACTTAAACTTTAAAATGTACTTTTGTAAAACGGCATCAAATTCTATAAAGTACTTATGAATTATTTAAAGATTTGATTCTATTTTGGGAGCAACACCACTAAATACAAAATTCTCTGGAATTCTGTGGCATTCATGTGGAATACATTCTATTTAACGAATTTTTCTAAGCTTCCTAAGGATTTTTTTATCAACTCTTCCTTTTTTGCTGTAAAACGTATTTTAAGCATGCTGCTTTAACCTTGTATATGCTTGGATTTTTATCAATAAAATTATTGCCTTCTTGTGGGAGAATATAAATCCACTTCAGGCTAATCCAGGTAAGTTCTCTCAGTTGATTTTCGAATGTTTGATTTTTGTAATGGTTCTTCTGGGAAATAATAAGACCCTTTTTTAGTTTTTCCGCACGCTGCTCGGGTCCTACACCATAGAAACCGAAAAAGGTTGCTACATTTGTGGACGATGTTGCTTCTTCGAACACACGTTGTAATAAAAATGGCCACACCCTGTGTTACACAAAAAAAGTAAAATTACTTCACCATCTATTGACCATTATCTCGATGACGTTTCAAAAACAATGGAAATGTTTTTGTAAAAAAAATCAAAGTCGAAAATTAAGTCATCTTTTTTAATTCATTCGGTTTTACTTGTTTGATTTCCAATTAAAATTTACCACAGATTAATTTGAATGCTGCGTTATAGCGTCGCACAGCACAGTGCTCTGCAACGGGTATGCCGCACGACGATGCTCGGTATGTTGCGAGATAACTGTCATTTGAACATACGTACTTTGTTAAAAAAGAAAAATTTTGTTCAAATTGAATGTTTGCAACTGCAAGACAATTTGCTGAATCAAACTCTAGCTAGAATCTCAATGTTCATTAACGATTGCTTTAGGCACTAATTTGTTGGCAGCACAGCCGAGGGCATAAAAGCGCCATTTGATTGCGCACGCAAACGACCCTATCGCTATTCAAAACTTACTTGTGTTCTTGGGAATGACACTTATATAACACATTCCTCTGCTTTGCAGTCTTGACAAGTAGGTCCAATTTTCTGTTATATCTCTAAATATAAAACTAAAAAAATTTCAGCTGGACACCAATATATTGCTATCTTAACAGTTGTTTTAGCTCAATATCTGCCAGATCTTTTTGCACGACAAGAAGATAAACAGAGATGAAAATGAAAAAAATTTATTTGTGATACTACAGGGTACAGATAAATCAAATTTTTTTTGAACTACTTTGCTTTGCTGTTTCAGACATTATAAGATTTCCAAAAAGCATTATTTTATTGAATCTTTATTCAATTCAATAAAAAATCTTTACAATTTTGATTCAGGTGTGCTGCAAGTGAAAAAAAGTTGCGGAGCACTGCCATGGAAAATGAATCACTAATAACTGAGGGCTACAAGGTAATGACAACAATAAAAGTTACAACAAGTGTCTATAAATCAAACTGTCAGTATAAGAGAACAAAGTTTCGTTTGTTCGGTTTGTCCATGGACAAAAGAATCACCCAATACCAGTCTTTGCGCAATTGAGCTTAACCAAGTTGTTCGGAACAAACTCATTTCAAAGGACAATGGAATGGTCATGGGTATGAAAGCATGAAACCTGAATTTACTCTCACAGTACTACGTATTCTATTTATAATTCATTTACTGTGCAGTACTGATGCCAAATTCGGCAACGTTGTTTAGTAGTTTCGGCGCGGTTGGCATGATCGGCATTTGCACCTCAATCTTTTTTGTTTCTTTTCGCAGGGTTTTGATGACCATGCAATATATGGTGACGTTCTAGTGTTCCACGGTAAGTTAAAAGAGGGTTGCTCCTTGTCGGCAAAGCTCAGCTGGTTGGATGCCTGAAAAAGTTGGTAAGCTGTCTGTTTAAGTGGGACGGCACAAGGCGGTCCACAATATATCTACTCAGTTTTCAAGAATCATCATTTCATTCTAAACTTGCAAAAAGTCTCAGCAGCGTGATGCACAAAGATAGTTTTTTAAAAGGTGGTGACGTAACGTCAGCAGTTTTACTAATTTTCCTCCAAGATACAGTAAGTCAGAACAAGTAAAAAATCCCAGCCGACAATGCTATGCAGGACCTGGAAGGGCTCAGTGAAGGCAGCCCGGTATGGGATCCGTACCAATATTTCCGCGCTCAATGCAGTGTTCCCACATGGGCTAACCACATGGGTTTTGTGTAATTTAACCTATTTATGTCCATTGTTCCAATTTCCAATTTTTGAAACACTTAACAAAGTAAACTTATTAGCATCTTTGCTGTTCAGATTACAAATAAAAATTAAAAGCCACTAAAAAAACTCTCCTGTGATAGCATTGTTCACCTATAGCAATAGCATTGTGGAATAGTACCAGTTTATTGTTGTAATTGCGTTATGTAACCTATGTTCAACGTCTACGTTTGGAGATAAGCTAAAAGTTTGGCAAATATGACTGAACATGGAGTCCACTGCAAGACCTTCCAGACTCTAAAAGAGTGAAACATTGTTAGATAGTTGACATAGGCCTACTTTTGGGAGTTTGTAATAGCCATTATGGTTTAAAAAAAAGGGCAGAAAAAACTGATGCTATAGAAAGGCCGTTGTATGACTTTTGATAAGCCGCGTTTACATTAGGCAAATCCAATGGCAACAAATATTTTTGGAAATTTATTTGTCAAAGAAATGTAGTAACTCAGTAACAATTTCTTTGTTACAAAAATGCTTGCATTGGCAATGGCAAACTTGGTGGTGTAATAAACAAAGATTGATGTTGGGACCAAGAAAATGTTTTAAAAACACGATAGTCATATTAGCCAATTTTTATTTGGAATCAAGTTATAGCGTTTCCGAATTGAAATTGACTCTGGGATTACGAATAAAGCGGCTCAACAATATACGTATTGCAAGCATTAAGTCATTTGTGCTTGCTGCTGTACCTTTCTAACAAACAGCTAGATGATAAAAAAAAATAGGAATAGAAGATTTATAAAAAAATAAATAAGTATAAAAAATAAAATTGCTGTTGTATGAGTGCATCACTAATCAGAGAGAAAGATAATAACACTAATAAAACTAATTAGAAACATTTAAATAAGCACATTCAAGCTATATAAAAAAGAATGTTGCATAATCATAAGTGGGAGCCTGGGAAAAACAATAAACTTCAAGACTAAAAGAGTCAAGCACGCAAAAAAACTAATCTAATCTAATTTTGGTGCTTGGAAAAAAACATTTATACATTCGAATAACTGCCCCAAACTGTCAAGCAAGATGGAAACAGGATAGTTTAAAATCTCACTTGGGTTGAAGCAAAAATGGCAAAAATCCAGCTCATTGCCAATGAATACATAGGATCCGTCGAAAATAGCATAAAGAATCCGGGAATCCAAACAAGTCCCATTGTTGAGAAAAATGTGACTGATATCCATAATCTTGCCTTTGCGCTAAATTTGGCAGGAATTGATTCACTCTGAAAATACAAATTATTTTTAACTTTTTATGTTCTTGATTAATTTTTTTCTTTTACAAACGACACAATATTATTTCGGTAGCGTATATATTAATGGCTAAATTTTTGATCTTTTTGGAATCTATATAAATTTTTTTTTAATTAATACTGATCGATGATATCGAATTGACTCACAGTCTCTTTCCTCCAAAGCACTTGACGGAAAATCACTATAAGTATTGTTGTGTTTGCGATTAGCATTATCCCGACAGGAAAAAGGAATCCGAAATAGAGAGAATAACCGTGAAGCCAACACATGTGATCGGCTCGATATAAAGATGCTTTCAATGGTTTTTCTAAAAGTTACTTTTGTATGTGATAATTAAGTTTACATTGATAGAAAGCTAACAGAAAAGAAAAAGCAAGATTGCATTTCTAGTGATAAAAAAAGGATTATTAAATGTTGTTTAAAGATTCTTTTAAGTTTTACATATTACTGGAAAATGTTTCTATAGCAGATCATAAAAAAAGTCTAAATTTGTTTCTTTAGCTCTCATTAAAAACAACGTTTCATTTCACAATTTGCTGATTCAGTTACTTGCCTCATATTTTATATCACGTGGATTCAAGTTTCCCACAACGTATTAAATTATATTTTAGGCATTGCTTCTCAGAAACAAGTTTATCATATGAATAGTAATTCGTATTCACTATTTTTGTGCAGGCTTAATTTCTAGTTAATTTTGATTCTTACCCCCATTGCAAGTTTCATTTGTGCCAATAGTATCCAAATACCCAACTGTAATTGAAACATTTAAAACAATGATGATTAAAGGTAATCCATAGGAAAAAAGAAAACTTCTTCGGAGAAACCTAGATCCGTAAGCATCACGAAAAACCTTAAAAATATCAGTTTGACTTCAGTACCAACCTTATAAACTGACTTTCTTACACTAACCTTGACCAAGCTCAAATAAATATCATAACTGTAGACTGTCATCCAGCACCATGAAGCGAGGAAGAAATAGTGAAGGAGGATGGTTACGATAATACAGGTTGAATTGTTGCTGACATTTTCCACCCCAGCCACAAAAACGATATATGCAATCATCAGATTTAGGCACACGTTCAAGAGAATCTTGGTCGGTGTTGTTTTGAGCCGATCCCTGTATGACTTCACAATGGTGATTTTTTAAAAATAGTATGAAACAAGAACTCCTAAAAAGGAAATACGGGTAACTTGCTCCCTCCGGTTACGAAACAGAGTCCCAATATTTTATGCTATTAAATCTTTACTGTAGGTCAAAGACCTCTTAATTATGGATGTTATATAAATGTATATACATGTATATAAGATTATTTTAAATGATTTTTAAAACAACAACAATCTGTTTCATTTACAGAATTATCTGGTGATTACAGTAATAAAAAAAATAAAAAAGGAGATAGCTACTATTAGCTGTGTAAAAATAAGATCACTCTACTTTAAAGAACAAGCAAATAGTGAAATATTTGTGACATCATAAAAGAAGTTTAGCTCGAAGTAAAACAAATCCAAATACAGAGGATAGGTTACTTTTTAAAGTAATAGGAGGAAGTTAAACGTGTCGTAAAAACAATTTTTTTCGGATAGTATAAAAAAATTGTCAAAGCGGCAATGTTTCCACGATATATATCGTGGAGAGTGTATACTTTTCAGAATAGACAATCCACTTTATTATATTTACTTAAAAATAGTAATTACAGCATGTATTGTCTTTACTTTTTGATAAAAAATGATTAATTTGCAACTTTTTTTAGATATCTTAAAAAGTTGTAAATCGAGCCGGTTTTTTGAGTCAATTTTGGGTTGGGAATAAATTCGTGCTTAAGTTTTTTAAAATATTTAAACTTGATTCTCGCTCAAATTTACATAAATGCATTGTAATTTTTTTTCTTTTCACCTTTAAATTTATTCTTTCGATTTTATTTGGAGCAGATTTGGTCTTTAAAAATATTTTAGGGTTCGGGTTGGCTTGGACTTGAATTTTTGGATTTGAGCCTAAAGATAGAGTCCAATCGTAATTTTCGGTTCATTACAATCGGCCATAATATAACTATTTTTGTGATTTTTATTAATACTTCTGGTGTGCTGCTTTTACTTTATTTCAATTATTTGGTTCCATAAACATGAAAAATTGTTAAATATGAATTTTCAAAATACAAACTGAGGGCAGTTTTTAACGTCACATAGTCCACAATAGCGCATTAAATAACTCAGCTTAATAACAATCTGATTTGCAAATAGAAAAACACAACTTCAATGCTCAGTTTACTTTGGTGATCTTGTAATCTTCGCTGCGTCCTTGAAAACGGCACTTAACGATACATTCCAATAAGTCACGCTGCATAATTTCAATAGTGACTTAGCCTAAAACACAAAATAGGAACCAAGGCAAATACGGTGCTACGACAGTTGATCAAACGACATTTGATCGAACGACACTTGATCGAACGATACTTGATTAAAACGACAGTTGATCGAATGACACTTGATCGAATGACACTTGGTCAAAACGACATTTGATTGAAACAACATTTGATCGAAACAGCATTTGATGAAAACGACATTTGATCGAAACGACACTTGATCGAAATGACTATTTATAAAACAAAAAAGATTGAATTTTCAATGTTTTTGCAATTAAACATTCTTTTTGTGACTCTAAATTAGATTTATAAATAGCACAAGCCAGTAGTAAGAAGATTTATAAATAGCACAAGTTTTTTTAATTTTTTATAATTTTTGTCAATGTCAAGTTCAGAATTTTTTAACAAGATTCCTGGACAAAGCATTTTTAGGGGGGCAACAAGTAGATCTCTAGTCATGATTATATTTTGTTAGATGCCTATTGATTCCATTTTTTGCATTCTTTTTACGTTGTAGTTTGTTATTTAGGCTGGGGGCATTGTGCCATGGCCCATCCTTGCAGACCTCTTGTAGAAAAAAAAGAGACAGATTCAAAGACCTTTTTTTGAGATTACTATGTTTTTTGGACAAAAAATTGACTAAATTGGGACAGATTTAAAGTTGTAAATTTTCTATTTCATTATTCGATCAAATGTCGTTTCGATCAAATTTTGTTTCAATCAAATGTCATTTTGATTAAATGATGTTTCGATCAAGTGCCGTTTCAATAAAGTGCTTTTTGATCAAATTTTGTTTCAGTCAAATCTTATTGCGATTAAATTTCGTTTCAATCAAATGTCATTTCGATTAAATGTTGTTTCGATCAAGTGTCGTTTTGACCTAGTGTTGTTTCGATCAAGTGTCGAGTCACGGGCAAGGCAAATATCGTCAAACGAAGAAGAACATGCCTGATGATTAAACCGAGAAAACCGAGAAATGATGTAGCTTTAAAAAAATTTAAACTGTTAAACCAAACCTAAACTGCTTACTCGTCTTGGGAATCTACATGTTTATTCTTCTCCACCAGGAGACCAAAAATTTAACTAACAAGCTTAAGTTTAACTTACTCGCGTTCGCAATCGACATGTTTATCCAAAAGATCTACAGATGTTTATTCAAGAATCTGCCAAGAGACCAAAAATTTAACTAACAAGCTTAACTTTTAGCTCTTTCCGTACGGGCTGGTTTTTCGGCCGTTTTTTAAAAAGGCGGGCTCTTTTGTTTAAAAAAAACAAGAAAAAAATGTACTCTAAGTTTATTAAATATTTCCGCTTTTATTTGTTTAAAAAGCAATTAAAACTTTATATTATCTAAAAGCCTGTTTCTTTGTGATTAAAACGATATAAAATTTATAAAAATTGAATGAAAAATGAATTAGTAATAAATAAAAGAATTGACCCTAGTTATTTTTTAAAAATTGCCGTTTTTTTCTTCTTGCGTCACCGTGTGGCAAGATATTTTAACTTGCTTAGTCGCTAGCGAAAGCTAAAGATCTAAACTTCACATTCGAAAAAAAAAGTTTCTCAAAGAGAGAAAAATGAACAATTTATTCGAGAAAAAGCAGTCGACAAGTTCACAAATTCTCGTGTACGCGAGTGATCTCGACGAGATTGTATGTGTTTGCACGCGGTTTTATCCAATTAAAAGCGGAAAATCCAAATTAATTATCAGCTTCTAAACTAATAGGATTAGTAGCTTGTGAAGAATTACGAGAAAGAAAGCTATTTCCGAGATATGCAAAAAATAGTAAACGCATGGCAAGACCTGGCAATTCTTCGATGCAGTTTATTTTGCACACAAAATAATACAATTTTTGATGAACACAAATTATTTATTTGAAATGCTGAGCAGAACTTGAGGGTCCGGAAGATGAGAAATTGGAGGGCAATTCATCCTTGCCAGCAATATTTGTAAAACGCCGTGACACAAGGGGCAGATAGTGTCCTTACAAATTGTCATGACAAACCGATGGGGTTAGATCTGTATACAACTATATAATCTGGATCGAAATGTTATAGGACGATGCCAGTAAAACAACAATTTAGATTAGGGATCATAAAAATTTTTAGAAAGAAGCCACATACCAAATATCAATGTAAATTTAGCAAGAAATACAAAATTTCAATGATTTCAGGGTGGTCCGAATTCTTCACTCTTGCGGGCCACTTTTGAAAAATGTTCGAGCTTGCGGGCCTGAGCCGGGTAGAAATTGTTCAAAATCATGGTGCTCTCTAAAAAACGTCTTTACCAGGAATCGGTCGCGGATGTTTGAAAATTTCTGAACTGAAAGATAACGCTAGACTCTGTCCCAGAAACCGTCATGCCTTGTTTTAGAACAGTGATTCTCAACCTATTTTTGTAGCGACCCTAATCTTGGCCGAAAATGGACAGAAAGCTTTGTCGCCCCAATCAAGCATAAATATCTCTATTTTTGTCCCCATACCTTAGTGATCTCTAAAGAAAAAAAAAGAAAAAAAGTCTTCATTTGGAATCGGTTTCGGATTTTTCTATTTTTTCCCAATATCATGTTGTTCTCCAAAAAACCGCACAATGTTTCAAATTGTTTCTAAATTTTTGGACTTGTTGGCGACCTAATCAAATTACACGGCGACTAATTTTGGGTCACGCCCAGTGATTTAGAAGCATTGTTATAAAAACTAGATACTGCACGCGATCGACAAGACCTGAATTGTATAAAATTGTTCGGCGGGCCACATAGAATTACGTCACGGTTTGGACCACCCTGATATTGTCAAACCAAAATCAAAAAATTTTCAAATTCAAAACTATATTGCTCCCCTAACTTTTAATTTTTGAAATTGGCCTGTAAGTGCAAAAAGGACTGACCCTCACCCCTGGCCTGGAGCGACACTCGTATTGCCGACTTTTTCTTGTTTGATATTTTGTGATCATTTTTTTGTGTATTTTTTTATATAATTATTATGTATAAATTGTTTTTAGTGTTTTTATATGCTGCTTGCAATAAAAAAAAATATTCTTCACTTAGTTTGCTTTCGACAAACTATAGAAAGTCTTGTACGAGGGGCGTACCAAAAGTTTTGCACAATAGCCATTAATGTTTTTATTATTTACTTTGCATGTCATCTGTCATAGCTATTAAAGATCTTAGGCTTTTCACTAATTGTGCCTAAAATTATGTGCTAATATCTTTATTTTCACTGATTATTTTTTTTAATTTTAGATCATATAGTTTTTACAATAGTTACAATAGTTTGCGCAAGATGGGTTCCTCGCCTGCTGACAGAAGAACAACAACAAAGTCGCCATGATCTTTGTGTCATGAATTTGAATATGCTTGAGGAGCTTGGAGATAACTTTTGGTGTCGAATCATCACAGCTGATGAGACTCCTCTTCCTCACTTTATGCCTGAAACCAAACGCCAGTGCATGCAGTGGGTAGCCCCTGGAGAAAGCAGGCCTGTTCATGCCAAGTCAGCTCCATCAGTTGGAAAGTTTCAGCTTACTGTATTCTGGGACTGTGATGGAATAATCCATATGGACTACTGTCCTCCAAAGCAGACAATCAATGCTGCCTACTACTCTAGTCTACTTCAAACAGTCCACTCCAAACTGCCAAGAGTGAGACCTGGAAAGATTCACAAACGCCCACTTTTTCTGCAGGACAATGCACGGATTCACACTGCAAAAGTTTCAATGAATAAATTACGCGAACTAAAGTGGCAATTACTCCCTTATCCAGCTTATAGCCCATGATCTTGCCCCTAGTGACTTTCACCTATTTGGGCCACTGAAAGACCCTCTTCGCGGTAGAAGATTTGACAGTGAAAGTGAGCTGAAGTCTGCTGTGAATGCGGTGGTTAAGACTCTGTCAAAAGACTGGTTTGAAGAAGGAATGAAAAAGGTTGCAGAGCGATGGAGAAAGTGCATTGACTTACAGGGAGATTATGTCGAGAAATAAACTTTGTTTCATTATTCCATGATTGTTTGTTTTAAAAATATAACAGTTTGTGCAGAACTTTTGGTATGCCCCTCGTAGATCCTAAGTTATTTATTTCTTAGATCCGAAGTTATTTATTTTTATTAGCGTATTTAACGTATTTGATGTTCTAATGAGATCTTGGTTTGCTTTTTCCGCTACGCTTTTCTCAGTGTTCTATAGTACAGTCAATCAAAACTTTTGATTATATTTTATCGCCAAATTCGCGTAATTGCTTTCGAAAATCTCAATTAACCTAATTTTTTTTCCGACTAAGCTTTTTTCATTGTCTTATAGATTTAAAGCTATTTATTTCATAGATCCGAAGTTATTCATTTATATTAGCGATTAACGTATTAGATGCTCTATGAGATCTTGGTTTGCTTTTTTGGCTACGCTTTTTTCAGTTTTCATAGTAAAGTCAATTATCGCCAAATTCACGTAATTGCTTTCGAAAACCTCAATTAACCCAATTTTTTTTCCGACTAAGCTTTTTTCATTGTTATATAGACCCAAAGCTATTTATTTCATAGATCCGAAGTTATTCATTTTTACTTAAAAATTATAGCAAGCAAAATTAAACATTTCATTTAGTTTGTAAAATTTTTTATTAAAAAGCTGAACGTTTTCGACTATCATCAGTCCTTATCAAAGCATCTAAAATTGTTTAAAATCATCTAAAAATTTTTAACCATAAACGACAATTACAATCAATTAAAATATATAAAAAACAACAATTTTCTCAAGTTTATGCTGTCACTGTTATTACTAATTCGGTTTATAGGCAAAGACAATTACACAAAACAACGTCAGAATTCACAGAAAAAAAGGAGAAAAAAAGAGAAAAAAAAAAAAAAATAATGCAAATCACATGACTAAATTAGAAGAGTTGTAGTAAAAAAGACGAGCCATTTTCATACAGTTGTTTATTTAATTTAGGTTGATGTTTTTTAATTATTAACGCTTCGTGAATTTTACAGTCGTAATCTGATGAACATTTCTTTATAACACTAAAACGATGTATTAAGCTATCCATATCTTTTTTATTACACAAATTGCATTCAATAGTATGATCTTTTATTTTGCTTTTGACCGAAGACCCTAAATTTAAGTGTTCCTTTGCTCTTGTTATCACATGACGTGTTGACTTACCGATGTAAGTCAGACCCGCATCACACGGGCACGAAAAGCGATAGACAACATTTGATAACAAAAGCGCAGGTGTTTTAGATTTTAAATTGAATAGTTTCCAACTTTGCAAGTTTTATATATAGGTGTTAAGTGCACGGCAGAGAATTTCCAAATAAGTTTCGAAATGTCTTTTGCGAATATGTGAGACTGTTTCCCCACATATGGAATTTCAACTGTAATGTTTTCTTTTTTATTGGTAGGTTGCGTCTGATTTAAATTTGTTTGTCTACTATTCATAAATTGGTAAAAAACTTTATCGAAAAAATAATTTGGGTATCCATTATTACAGAACATTGATCTTAATTTTTCTACTTCATTTTTGAATAGATGGCAATCGGAACAAATATTTTTGGCACAATTTAGCATACAACTAATTAAGTTTGATTTCCACTTTAACGGGCAAATTGCTTTGAAATTCAGAAAAACACCAGTATGAGTCGGTTTTCTCCAAATCCACGATTGTAAGTTATTATTGTGTATTTTAAGTTCCATGTCTAAAAAGGGGAGAGTATTAGTAGACTTTTCAATTGTAAATTGCAAGTTTTTATGTTGTGAATTTAATCTATTTAAAAATTCCGTACTGTCTGCTTCGTTGTTAAATATTGCAAAAATGTCATCGACATATCTAAAATAGACTTTTGGGGCGGAATTGAGTTGCTGTTGTAAAAGGCGAGTTTCCGTTTCAGCCAGAAAGAAGTTAGCTATAGTAGGACCAAGTGGTGAACCCATCGAAACACCATCAATTTGCTGATATAATTTGTCTTTGTATAAAAATATTCCTTTGGTTGCTAAATTTAATAATTTTTTAAAGATTTTCTTTTTTATTGGTAGGCGATTAGCATTTGAGTTCTTGTCATAAATTATATTTGAAATAAGGTCGATAGTTTCTTGTAAGGGAACATTTGTAAATAAGGATTTGACATCGAAGCTTACCATTACTTGATTTGAATTCAGATTGATTTCTTGTAGCTTTTCTAAGAATTCATAAGATGAGCACAGCATATGTTTATCTGATATATATGGCTTAATAATCGTATCCAAGAATTTTGCTAGTTTGTATTCGGGAGAGCCCACCATCGAGATAACTGGGCGTGCAGGATTATCTTCTTTGTGTACTTTTATTAGTCCATATAACTTGCCTGGTGTAGATCTCGTTGGGAGAAGGTGCTGAATAATTTCATTTCCGTACGGCTTTAGATATTTCTGAATGTGATATCTGATTGATTGTTCCCTTGCTATCAAAGGGTGTGATTTTCTTTCTTCTTTATTATTAATTTCAACGAACTTAGTAGAATCATATATTATGGAATCTAATTTGGAAAAATAATCTACCGAATTTAGTACTGCAACTCCTCTACCTTTATCCAACTTACAAACTTTAATATCTGAATCTTTAGATAAATTTAGTAAAGAGCGATGAATAGCTTGATTATTCCGTGTTGCACATACTTGTTTGGAACGGTTCATAAATTTCTGAAAGTAGTATTTGATCTGATCTTTAAATTCTTGAGTAATCTGCGTTTTATATTTGCTTCTTAATGTGTAGGTTAATTTCTCTAAGTTTGCTTTAACATTATTTTCATAGAGTTTTTTAGGAAGTATATGGTGTTGTAGACTGTATCGTAGCGATTCTAATTCGGTAATAGATAATTTTCTTTTACTTAAATTTACTATAGAACTCGGACTTTTATTTCTTTGTGAAATCCAAAGCCTAAATAATTTTTGCTGGTGAACTTTTGTTGTCTCTTTCATTTCTTTGTGAAATTTGTCTGTTAGCAGTTTAAGTAGACATAATTTTTCAATCAAACTTATCTTTTTTAACACTAAAGTTTTTAAACTGGTAAATTCCAAACTAGCCTTTTTCTCATCCTTTTTTGTCAATTTTAATTTCTTGTTTAAAACGATTCTGTATAAGTCATCAGAATTACGATAAACTTTAAGGTTGGGAGGCTTAAACTTAAATTGAATGCAATTTGTGTAATAAAAAAGATATGGATAGCTTAATACATCGTTTTAGTGTTATAAAGAAATGTTCATCAGATTACGACTGTAAAATTCACGAAGCGTTAATAATTAAAAAACATCAACCTAAATTAAATAAACAACTGTATGAAAATGGCTCGTCTTTTTTACTACAACTCTTCTAATTTAGTCATGTGATTTGCATTATTTTTTTTTTTTTTTCTCTTTTTTTCTCCTTTTTTTCTGTGAATTCTGACGTTGTTTTGTGTAATTGTCTTTGCCTATAAACCGAATTAGTAATAACAGTGACAGCATAAACTTGAGAAAATTGTTGTTTTTTATATATTTTAATTGATTGTAATTGTCGTTTATGGTTAAAAATTTTTAGATGATTTTAAACAATTTTAGATGCTTTGATAAGGACTGATGATAGTCGAAAACGTTCAGCTTTTTAATAAAAAATTTTACAAACTAAATGAAATGTTTAATTTTGCTTGCTATAATTTTTAAGTGAATTTTAAAAATCACCTCTCTTCCTAAATTATATTATTCATTTTTATTAGCGATTAACGTATTAGATGCTCTATGAGATCTTGGTTTGCTTTTTTGGCTACGCTTTTATCAGCGTTCTATAGTACAATATAATATTCTAGAGCACGACAACTAATTGAACAAATAAAAATAAAAAATGATTACTTGTGACAAAATATTTATAAAAAGTTATTACAATTGTATATCTCAATCTATTTTTGGGCACCCCAGTTTTTATGACACACCGTATATTTTTACATCGAAAACCGTTTAGTTATATGGCACGACAAGTAATTGAACAAATAAAACTAAAAAATGATTACTTATGACAAAATGATACAATTGCGTCTAAACGCCGACAATTGTGCCTGCAGCTAATTGTTAGCACTACCACTAATCCCGTGCAAACCGCTAATCCCGTGTAAACCGCTAATCCCGTAAACGTAAACCTCTAAGCGTATCACCGCGTTAAGATGCATTCTATGCACGCGATGCAAAGAGGAAGTCCATGAGATAGATTTCCCCGCCTAGGCGACAAAATGCATGAATTTGTCGGACAGATCCCCCCGTCTTTAAGTTTAGATTGTGATAATTTTAAAATAACGCGGTTGAAAAAGTAAATTAAATGTGATTTTTATGCAGATATACAATATTTTGACTAATTTTGTGCAATTTCTATCTATGTAATCTTTAAATGACTTTTTAATACTACGATTTATAAAATATGAGTTCCTGGTTTTTCAAATTCCTTAGGAGATACCAAAATAAAGATTCTACATTTATTTGAAAAATGGCAAGATTCAAGTTTCAACTTAAAACTCAAGTTCCTAATATCTAGCGTAGAAAATATCAGTACATCTACTTAAGAGGTCTACGGTATAAAATAAAAATTGTGTATCATATCATGATAACTGCTATTCATTATCTAAATTGCCGGCCAACAATAGAGGTTTTAAGCTGATAATAATTGTTGCTTAATTTTTCCGATTTACTGTTAGACGGCCAAGATAATGTTGTCCCGTTGAAATTGCTTCGATGAATTAAGCTAATGCTTAAAAATGGGCCTAGGTAACGTTTAAGCAGAAGTGATTCTTTGAAGCAGTAGTATTAGTAACAAAATTTTCTGAAGATAAAACAACACTGTGATAATTTCTTCACTAATAGTTTCTTCAATTACTTCTTTCAAAATCCAATAATTTTGTTAATAAAAAAATTAAATACAGAAAAAACGTTATGTTGTGATAATTTTTGTTTAATTAAAAATAAAAAATAAAAATAGATTAGATCTAGATTCTTGTTTTCATAGTATTATTAGTCCAAATCTGAATTCTTGTTAAAAACAATTAGACTTTTAATTTTATTTTTAAAGATTTTTTCAATTAATTTGCAACAGTTTATTTGAGTTAGAAAGCTCAAAATAAATTTGTTTAAAATTATTACGCCAGAATCTTGTTGAGATGCTCTTGTCTGTGGTTATTGAGAAAATAAATTTCTGTATTCTTTGTCATGCACCCATTCAATTAAGTGAATCAAACATTTGAAATATTGAATTTGAAGCAAGTTGAAAGTTTTTAGCTGGCTCTTAACAAAAACTAATACAGCAATCCCCACTTATTAAGCACGTGGTTACCAAGACTACCCACTTAATAAGCCCAAATTTGTCCGGTTTGGAATTGTTCCCTTTAATAGTGTAATAAAAAATCCGCAATAGAAGGCCAAAATTTGTACGCATTTTCTTCAAATTTGTTTAAAAAGCTTCATTTACAACTCGTTACACTTTTGTACTAGTTTTTAATTAATCTCTTTGTTACAAATGTTATGTTTAACTTGTAATCAGACATTACACATTCATTATTGCTTTAATTGGTTGAGATTTTATTTACGAAATAGCGAAGAGACGTGCAGATACGATTTTGTCTAAAAAACTTGAGATATTAAAAAATTATCGAGCGCTGCTGAAATGCAATCAACGTGTTGCCGCCGAACAACTTAACTTTTCTTGGGGCTGCTTATGAAACCTCCTACGTGATGAACAAGTTTTTAAAATGAAGCACCATTGTTGGCACCCAGCGAAAAAAAAGGCAGCGCTATGGTAAGGACCTGGAGGTAGAAGAAGAGCTGTGAAATTGATTTAAATTTGCACTGTCTTGTAATGCTCCTGTAAATGCTCTAATATTAAAGCAAAAGGCGGAAAAAATTTGGAAACAATTAAGACATAACGAATTCACGGCCTCTGAAGAGTAGTTTTATTGCTGAACAAAAAGGCATAATTTAACATACATTAAAGTTTGTGGCGAAGCGGATGAAGCCAACACGAAAGCCCCAGTCGAATGGACCAGCAAGGACATGCAGAATTTATTAAAACAGTATGAGCCGGCTAACAAACGCAGACGATACTGCATTTTATTTTAAAGTTTTACTATTAGATGTAACGTATATAACAAAATCTACTGGTAAAGACGTGGATAGAACCAAAGTTACAAAAGATTGGTTAACAGGACTGGCATGCTGTAGCATTAGTGGTAACAAGCATCACTTACTCGTTATTGGTTTATCTCAAAACCCACGATGCTTCAAAAACGTGCAAACATTTCTAGCTGATTATACTGGTTCAAAAAACGCTTGGATATCCACCAAGATATGGCCTAACTGGTAGCAGGCGAGGGATAAACAACTTCACCTTCAAAAGCAAAAAAATTGCCCAAATCGTGAGCAACTGTACGGCTCTTGGCGATATAAAGGTTTAAATGCTTTAAAATTGCAAAGCTACCTTCAAACACCACTTTGCTAATCCAACCTTGTGATATGGACGTTATTCGAGCGCTTAAAACATGTTTACGTTATGAAATGCGAACCAGAATTATTGACATAATTGAAGATGAATCAGAAACTAATATAAATGCGAGTGTTGTTGCAAAAAAGTTCTCTATTGTAGATGCTCTGCGCATGCTTTCCAATTGTTGGAGAAAAGCTAACTTTCTTTCAGTATCAGAAGAACAAGATTTGGAGCTCGAAGAAATCATTTCGATTCCCAATGGCATTTCTGAAGAAATGTTTAAAAAGTGGGTAGCCTTGAAAAAGATGACAGTGTGTGTGCCAAACTTACATTAAAAGAAAAAAAAGCAGAAATAATGCAACAAATTATTTAAAAAAATTTTGATGGGGTTGATGTAAACCAGAAGAAGAAGGTGATGGAAATGATAAAAACGTGAAAGAAGTAACACCTTCCACTACTGAAATGAAATTGCTTCTCCACCGTTTTTATATTGGTCTTGAGTGGAGAGGATTTGAACCAATGGACGAGTTTGAGAAGTTCAGCAATCATGTGCGACATTTTACGTCGTCAACAACCCATACAGCAATTTGCTCTTGATAATTTTGAACGGAAATAAATATTCTTTTGATCTTTATTCAATAATAATAATGCTTGATTCATATGTGTGATTCCTATGTACAATGTTATTAGATTTCAAAGGTTTAGCTAAATGCAGTTAGTCATAAACATTTTTGCGCGAGAGAGTTGCAAAAAGTTACTCATCGGTTGATAATCCCAAAATCGTCCAGTACTAAGGTGGACTTAATAAGCGGGTACTAATGTAGTTCAAGGGATTCATTGACAAGTACGATTCCTTTTAATTTATTATCATGTTAACAAATTATATCGGTTACTCACGGGCTTAACAAATGGAAGAAAATGGTGATGGCCAGTGTGATAGCCGAAAGAACGCAGGCAACGTCACTAATAACGTCAAGAACCAAGTCATTAGGAACTCTGCTTCTTGCCTGAAATACATGAAAAGTTAAACAAAATTAATCAGTCAAAAACAACAAAAGTTTTTTTATTTTTTATGTATTGTTTGATAACTTATTTTTATAACAAATTTTTACTTTGTGAAAATATGAAAGTAGCTGTAGTAGGCTCTCTGCTTAAAATATACTTACCACCAATAGGGCAAAATTAGTGAGGTGGTTGCATTGGCATACTGGAGGAAACAGAGATTGGTTTAGACAGCAACCAGACGATAACCATTGGTTGGCAGAAAAATCCCAAAATCTACAACTGAGTTCTGTTTTTATAGCCTGAAAATCAACAAAAGTCTAAAATTTAAAATTTGATGTTTTGTTTCAAATTTTAACGTTGGTGGCAAAACTTCACCCTTGTTATTTCTAGGATGTAGTTTAAGATAGCTTTGAAAAGCGTGTTCATTTCTCGAAGACTTTTCATCTGACACTCATCAGGAGGAATTGTTAGAATAAACTGAGGGCAACCGATCGTGCTTATATAGGCAATGAGAATGAGTCTGATTATTTAAAAAAGGCAACCAATTAGGAATAGAAAAAAGGAAAGAAAACGAGAGTGTGTCTAATTGGTCAAGAGAGCCAACCAATCAGAAGTGAAAGTAAAAGAGTGTTAATGAATGAGTTTTAAACTGTAAAGAAATGTGTTTTGTCGACAGAGATTGAGTTGAAAAGATTTGATAAACGTAGCTTCAAGACCGAGAGGTGGAAAGAAATACGTCCTTAGGCAAGGATAGAGAATTTGGTGTCACTGTATTGGCTGGCACAGGGAGAATTTTCTAAAAAATGCTGTCTAATAACAGAGACATGGTCGATGAATTGAGAAGTGCTGGTTTTCTTACAGGCACAGGAAAGATTAGAGCGATCTTGAGTAGAATGATGGTTTCTAATCGACCAGGGAACATGTTTTGCTTAATGCGTTCTTGCAACCTTTAAGATGTACGTCCTACGTACCGACTATCTCAGTGGCACAAAAATTAATAGATAACATTATTGTGGTGATGGAAAAGTAATACATCCTTTTTGGTTGCGGGAAGAAGAGGCCTGGTTATAAAAATAACACGTGTTTTAACAGCAAAGTAGCAACGCTGAATGGCTGTAGTAATTTGCTTTTTAAATTTTGTTGAAACAGTTCCCAACCTTGGAAGATGATGACCGGGCATTTCTTGGGTCCATGTTGAGATAACTGGTTGAATTGTCGGATCTTCTTTGGAAATGTAGATATAATAATGGGTACCCAATTAATTCGACTTTCCATGTACAATCTAAGAAACTACAACTGTTTCTTGAATACACCCATTCCTACATTCCTCCTTATCGAAGAAAAATATAAAATCAAAACAAGATTTAAAACCTTTCTTGATCAACACTTTCCAGATAACATGAAAGTAATGTATGTTTCTGCTTCTTCTCAATTTATTGTTTCACATTGATCGCTTACATTTTAACCCCACCGTATTATTAGTCGAGAATTAAATCCTCAAACTTACCAAGACTGTTATCTTGAACAACCGCAAGAGTTGTTCGGCTTTATTTCTTAATGAATATTTTAAATTTACTTCGTGTCTGCTTATTGTTACGCAACCCTCAATTTAAGTTCATTGTACTTTTGTTTTATTAAAATATATTTCAAATGTGCCCTTTAATTTTTTTATGCATAATTTGTTTACTGAAATTTTTCTACTGTTCTTTTTTGTCTCATACTAATTTATTGTATTATTTTTCTAATTATCGCTTTCAAATTATCCATTTCGTAGATGTGAATTTTATACTCGTACACTTTTATTGTTGTGTTGCAAATTATATTTTGTACCTTAATTTTTATGTCTTCATTTCGCTATTGTTTTATTCTAACGCGTTTCAAAATGTATACTATAATCACCAAATTATTATTTGCTCATAATATTTTTTTTTTCAAAATGCACCTTATAATTTATCACTTCATATTTGTTATTTTTTCACATTCGTATACTGTAACATATTCATTATAAATTGTATTTTAACTTCATCTCATAGCTTTTCATCTTGCAATTGTTCACTGTAATACTCTTGATGTACTATATAATCACCAACTTCGTACTATTTCAATTCATATTAGATTGACTTTTTTTAAGCAATTCATTTACTGTAAATGTAAATTATAATCACTACTTACTCGTTCATTTCAATTTGTTTTTCTTTTTGTTATATTTTTGCTAATTTATCCTATAAGTATAAATAAGTATACTAATCATAACTGTTTTTATTTTTTGTGTGTGTTACTATTAATAATAAAATAAAATAAAATAAAAAAAAACAAAAAAAATGAAAAGTCTTGGAGGAATGAAAACGTTTTTCAAACTACCTTAAGTTTTCTACCGCTAATCAACTCTTCAAGGATGTAGTTAATAATTTCAAATTCACTTTACCAGAGCTCGCCATTATTACTAATTTCCACTTATAGAAAGCTTGATTCGTTACAATGCTTTTAATTTATTCCATTGAAAACCATATTTTTGCGTAGTTTACATTTGACGCTGTTACTTAACCAATAAACTCTCTTGCCAAGCGAAAATCTTTTTTGTGCCCAATAGTGGCAAATTAATGCTTGCACGCGGGGCCAACGTTTTCTTTGATCATTATGTGTTTTATTAATTACGTCAGGGCATACGCACTACCTAATTGCCCAATTAGAAAATGATTTGGCGTCAAAAGTACTTCGTCCGTGAGATCAGAACTTTGGTAAGTTAAATTCGGTTCCGATGAAACCCAACTGAAGCTCTTGGTCAGCTATGTCAGCAGATTGAAAAATAGCTGTCAGTGCCTTTTTAGCAGATTTGCTCATCGTTTTATGCACTCCACCAAAACGTGGCGCCAATGGAGAAATGAAAGACCAAGTGATTCTATGATAAACAAAGCAACTTTGAATTTTTATGATTAATAATTTTAGACCACAATTCGTTTAGCTCTTTTTCTGCCGCAGAAAAATTGTCAGCATTGTCTGATACAACTTCAATTGGGTAGCCGCGTCTATTAATCATACAAAAAAATGCTTTTAAAAATGAATTAACGTTATGACCATAAGCCATTTCAAGGTACACTAAAGCACAAATATCGCTTTTGTCGGGACCTTGAATTGTTATGAAAGGTTTAACAAAATCAACAGCAATTCGAGCAAATGTTCTTAAATTTCTCTGCTTGTTCAATTAATTCCAATAATTGATTACAAAATTGTGTAAAATTTGCCTTGCAGGCGGTTTGTGCTCTTTTTTGAGCATTTAGATCGGAATAATGTTCTTTAAAGCAAGTTGATATTTCATTGTCTATTTCCCCGTTATATGAAGTGATTTTATTTCTTTGAATTATCTTTAGTATCTAGCAACCATCCTTTGCAACCAATTTTGTTCATTTAAAAAAGTTCAACCAATTTAAATTTATTATAATCTACCGATTTATGACAAATGCTGCGTTTTTACAGCAAAAAGTAGGGCGCGTTTCGTCATTCGTGTCTGCCACGCTGCTGGACAGTTTTCAGTCAAACTGCTTTCTTTAATTAGACTGGTTATGTGGCAGTCAGACTCAATTTACTTCAAGATTTTAAAGTGTACACAGAAATTTTTGGGGAGGTCAGAATTTTAGCGTTTTTGCGAAGTACAATGGCCGACGGCAACACCAGGTATGTAGCACGTATTTGTAGTAAATTAGCTGTTTAGATGTGTTATGGTTGCAACTAAAGGTGCAAAATTTACTGGCTGAATATGCGCAGAGAATTTTGTTGCGTTTTCGCATTATTTGTTATGCAGAGAGCATCTGATTTCTGATTTAGCGAATAGCTTTATTTAGTTTTTTACACAATAGCTGAAGTTTTTACATAAACTAAACAGGCAGTTATTCTACAAAATGCAATTTTACATAAAACAATCAAACTGTAAGTTTATAAAGATTCGTTTATACTCCTAAAATACGAGGTATGGGCTTTGTGCTTACAATAAAATCGTTAAGATATCGCGTAATCTACTGTAAGCACTATTTGCTTTCACGAGTAAGTCTTTTATGCTTTTGAGGCGTGTTTGTTGTGCCTGGTGGGGGGAGATCCCCTGGGTCAAGAGACTGTATTTTTGCCAAGTAGTTGGTTACGCAAACACACTTGTTGTTGATATATAAATCTTCAAAGCATTTTAATCTTCTTCATGTATTTGTGGTAACTACACTCTGTGGTTTAGGGTAGCCACACTTTACAAAACAAACTATTTGTTAACTTATCACCTCAAAGTTGCTCAAACTGCTTTGCACAATCGCTGTTGTCAATTTTTGCTCCATTTCCTCAACCCAGATCAAACTGCCCATCTAGTTTATTATTTTAGTAGGTGTGCTTCTAACGATCTGACTAAAACTCATTGATAAATAAATTATTTATTTGTACTTTCAGGAAGCAAATGAGATTGGATGATGTTTTGGAAAGCTAAAACAGTGGTCTGATGATGAAGATAACGAAGGATCGACTGTTGATGAGAACGTCATCGCTGTAAAAGCAACCGAAATAGTTACTGTGTTTATCACTCCGACTCCAGTTTATCACTCCAGATAATGAGGTCATTACTGACAAAAATTCGGGCGATGAAGAAAACGTACAGTTGCCTAATCTATCTCGAAATCAGATAATTGCTAATGCCACTATAACATCGCCTCGCACCAGTGTTGCCACCACGACAGGATGAAAGAAATTAAAATTGCGTAACTGGATCAAAGAAGATTTGCCTCAGTCCATTAAAGAGTTGAGTACATCGTTGTAAGGCTATCTGTAGCTGATTAATCACGGACTCCCAGTTAAGTGTTTGAACTATTCCTGGATGATAAAGCCATTGAACAATTACGTAACTGCTGAAACCGTAAAATACTCATCTCAATCTGGAAATCATAATTTTTTTGTGTCTGCTAAGGAAATGCGAACATTTATTGGCATAATGTTGCTGTCAGGGTACAATAGTGTGCTAAGGCGAAGACTGTACTGGTCAAATGAGCTTGACACACATAATGAATTGATGGCACAATCCAGGCAAAGAAACCGTTTCAACGAAATAATGAAATATTTCACAAGCTGCTGACAACCATCAATTTCTAACAGAGAATAAATTTGCAAAAGTTAGCCTATTTCTAGAAATTTTCAACAAGAACTTTATGAAGTACAGTGCTGCCTTTGGTCCAAGAAAACATATCCATCGATGAGTCCATGATCCCATACTTTGGCAGGCATCCCTCCAAACAGTTTATTCGCCAAAAGTTGATACAATGGGGCTACAAAGCCTGGGTTGTTGCTTCGCCGTTTGGCTACAAATTTACATTGAGCCTATATCAAGGAAAGTTTCGAGGTGCAACAAAAGAATACAAGAGTCGCTTTAAGCTAGGTAGAAAAGTTGTTCTACATTTCCCAGATATCCTGTCAAATCATCACTTCAAAACAAAGCTCTCCTTGTACTTCGACATTTGTTTTTCTTGATTAGTTTGATGGATGAGGTTCAAAAAAGAGGCCACCGGGTAAACGGAATAATGAGCAGCAACAGGACTAAAAATGTCCTTTCTCCAGCAACTACTCATTTTGCAAGTTTCCACGAGGAACCGAGGAACACTTCTAGAAAAAGACTCAAAAATCCTGGTTGCAAAGTTTTTTAGGATTACCTGTCGGATATTTGTTGGATCAGGAACTCTTTCGAAACGATAAGGATTTTTTTCAAATTGGATTGTGAGAGGATTGAACAGCGATGAAACTGTAATGTTGACTCCAAAGCTAATTGAGATAGGCTGAAAAACATAATAAATAGTTTTTTGGAAATTAGCCTTATTTACACCTCAAAAATATTTAACAAAATTGTCTCTAAGGTTTCTGTTCATTCAATTATGAAATAAAAAGGACTAAAAACCATTAAATTTTAAAGTTGTTTAATGGTTACTAATTCAAAACAGCCCAGTTGAATTTTAATTTTTTTATTCTTCTCAAATAAATAAAAGATTACTTAGGGGAAAGTCGGATAATCAGGACCCTGAGAAAATATGAACCTCTTCTGATTTCTCGAATATGAAACGTTTTAGAAAAAACAATTTACATTATTGAAAACTATATAAAAAAAAGCAAAGTTTCGGTAAAGAGGTTGTTTTTTCAACCAGACAACAATTGAAAAAAAGCAGCCTTTAAAGTTAATTAATATTACTAAAATTGTAGAAACCTGATGAGGGCTGAAGTAAGCCGAAAACGTTCGTCTTTAAATAATAATTTTTTAATGTTTGTTTAATAAATGCTGAATCCATTATGGCTGCTTTTATCATTGGTTGTATATAAAAAAAGTAATCAAAAAAATGTTTTAGGAACATTAACTTTTTTCTTGATCTTTTTTTCAATTTTCAAAAATAATATTTTTAACTAAGAATGGTCAAGTTAATAAACAAGCAAGTGCCAAACAGACTCGTTTTGTCCTTATTTTATTTATTTTTTTAAAACTTTTTATAAAATTTTATTAATAGTTATAAGTACACACAAAAAATCAAGTTAAAAATTTTTTTGAGAAATATGACAAAGAATATATATATCAAAAGGTTGAAATGTGTAAATAGGTATTAGTTATGGACTCGTCAGGACACTATAGCTCAGAGTTTTCCAAACTTTTAGTTCATCGTTACCCTTTGGACATTGTAGCAGGTTTGCATGTACCCAAAATTTTGTGACATTTCTCTAAAAAAAAAGGCTTTCAGTTAGAATCAGCCACTAATTTTCCCCCAATTCATGTCCAAAATCAAGGTGATCTCTGAAAAAAAAAAGGTCTTCACTTTGAATCAGATACAAATTTTCCTAATTCATGCCGAAAATTAAGGTAATTTTTAAAAAATGAAAACTCTTCACTTTTCAGCAGTCATAAATTTTTCCCATTCAAACCCAAAATCACGGTGATCTGTAAAAAAGTCTTCCCTCCTAATTGCCCTGTTTGACGTAATAACAATCGACCGAATTCGAAAATTCTAGAGATTTTAGTCTATTATTTCTTCCGCACACGGAATTTAACTTAAATAAAGGTATTCTCTCACATAATAATGTACCCCTTGAGAAGCCAAAATGTACCCCTGGGGGTACATGTATCCCAGTTTGGGAACCCCTGCTATAGCTTGTTGACTCCAGCTAAAAAAGTTGAAAACTTAAAACAGCTGACATAACTTTTTGTTTGTGGTTTTTACACCTCAAACAGCCAGTTGTGGACCTGAACATTGGGTAAGTAGTTCAATGAAAACAATGCACTACCAGCGTATCTGCGATAAGCACAGCTAAACTCTAGTGGCATACTGACGGTGGTTCCGATATGCTAACCACATCGAGTCAGCTAACACGGTCGGGTGAAATCAAACTAAACCCTGCAGTTCCATTGCAAACATTAAGTAAGAATAGTCAAATCAATCAACAAGCAAGTGCCGACAGACCTATTTCGTGCTTGTTAGCACCCGTCAGGACACTATCAGAACAACCGTTAGTATGCCTTTGCGGCTTAGCGGTGCTTATCGCAGTTACGCTGGTAGAGCATTATTTTCATTGAATAATAGTTTTGTTTGTTGGATCTTATTTGATAACTTTCTACAGTCTTTTACAAAATGAGGAAACTTGGAAAAAAATTGTTTCCTAGTACGAAAGAATCAGTTTTTTGAAAGCGTAGTCAAAAAATATAATAAGGACGTCAAAGTTGTTTGCAACATGGATCCTTATTTATCGATTAATCAATTTCATTGAGAAATTTCGAAATGCATTGCACTACTTCATTGATCTGGTTTTTCAACTTACGCTTATCAGATAAATTTTTTTACTATTTAATTCACATTGGTATTCTATTTACTAGCCTATCTAGGTCAGGAATTTAAAAAATTAGTTTATGTGTAAAAGTGAATAAATAAGCTAAAATATAAAGTTAATACTAAAATTAATGCTCGCATTAAATTTTCACTGTAATTTATCATAATTTTTAGTTTAACTTTAGACTTGCTAGTTAAATGATTATAGATTTTTTACCTTTATATTGTTTTGTGTATTGCTCAGGGCTATCAAAACAATACCTAAACGTTTTTGTTTATTACTGTTACTTTATAAAGCTAAGAAGTAGAAATGTCACCACATGCTTGAAAAAAACAACTAAGTTTAGATTTAAATGGTCTTCTGAAGCAATGCAGCTTGCCATTTCTGACATTCAGCAAAGCAAATTAGGCAAGAAAAAATCTGCTGGATATTATGGTGTGCCTAAAACAAATTATTTTCAATTTCAACTGGGCTGTTTTTGGCTAATGAAAAATTCAAGTCTGTAGTAATTTGACACGTGGATAAATGCCATGTTTACAGAGTTTTTATTGGTTAAGTTACGAGTATATATTAAATTTTTTACCAATTAACTTAATAAAAAATCTTGTTGCCACAGAAATACTTTTGTATATTTTACAATGCTATAAGACAAAATAGAAAACAAAAAGTGGACCAGTTAAATTTGAAAATCAAATTATCTTGTTTTAAGTAAGCAATGTAGTTTAGTTTATGTTTATCTATACAATTAACCAAGTTAAATTTGTGCGTGAGATAAGAGTGTTAATTTATATATCAGATAAATCACACAAAATTTTTGAAATCAAAACATGCTTTTGTGCCTTAAATTTTAGATACAGGCCTTTTTTTTTTAATTTTAGAAAGCAATTAATTTTTGTATCACGTGCACCTTTGTTATATACCTTCTTTATCTGTTTATATTAAAAAGTTGTTGTGAATTATTTATGAGTAATGTTTGCTTATTTATCACTGAAACTACTTTTATTACTAGTGTAATGTAACATTACATGTTGTAGCTTACTTGCAAATAATAAGTGCATTGCTTGGTTTTTTGTCTTAATCTGCCATTTTTGCTTGTCTCTTATTAATATGATTTTTATTGTATTAATTTTTTCGGAATAAGACTGGGTATTTGACAAACTAGATTGATGCCATTGGATTACATTTTGTATTTCACCATCATATATTTGTCGCACGATAAGACGTTGCTATAAGAGTTTTTAAGAAATAAATTCATGCTTCTTGAGAAAGTACTTTTAATCTTTAAATTTTTATAATTAGTTTCAAATTACGTTTTGTTTCAAAATACCTCATTACAAGCAGAGCTTTTAAAGTGGACGCCTTTATTTAAAAAAGCTTGGAGGGTCATCACAGCTTACATAAAACAATTTACAGGCTAGTATTTGGATAAAAGAAAGTCTAGGTGAAGGACATTGTGTCAAAAAATTTTGTGCTTGGATAATTAAAAAAAATATTTACGGAGATTTTTGTTTAAGTGGTGCATAATACCCGACTTTTCCCTATTACAAACTGCTTTACCTGACTGGTGTTTAAAGAAGATGGAAAAATTAACCGGTTTTTAAATAAAATGACAAAAAATTGATTCGTATAATTGAAGCTTGAGTTTGCTGCTGCCAAAAATGCTTCTCTAGGAATAAAATATGTTGCAGCTTTTTGTGTAACATTGCTTCTGGGAAGATGAATGAAAATTATTTTATTGAATCCTTCAGAGCTTGCCGTGCCGATTTCTCTTTTGTCTCGATTGCTCACTCGGTTAAAGTCAGTCCGATGAATCTGAATCAAGAGACCATTGAATGTTAAAACATTAACTCCAAGTAGCTGTTAAACATCAAAGCTTGGTCGGTAAACAAATTTAATGTAAACGTCAAGTGTGACGCGGTATTAAGAATTAATAGAAACATTTATGAAACCGTTGATCTTTTTAAAAAGTTTTACCTGAGCCACAATAGCATCGGTTTCAACGTCCATGAAACTCTCGGATACAGGCAAGGTAACCCTGCTTGAATAGGACTCAATTATCTTGACAATCCGCGTATGTCTGCTATTGCCTTGCCCCACATCTATTTCTGCAATCCTGGCAAGAACTGCCATAGCCACTCTCCAAATCCTGGAAGTAATCTGAGAACACTTACATTTCAGATTATTAATATGTGCAACATATTCATCAGCTATGTATAGGTTAAAAGATCAAACCTCCATCACAGCGTTTCAAAATAATCATATTTTTAACTTTTTTTTTAATTTTTTTTATTTTTTTTATTGCATTAAAATTTAGTTACTTTAAACCAGTGGTTCCCAACCGGGGAGGAATTCCTCTCCAGGGAGAAATTTTACAATTTTAAGGCAGAAATTTTACAAATTCTATTTTGTGAATGCCAGTGGTGCTTAAACTGCAAGTCGGGGCTGGTTGCTTTATTTTCTCTGTTTGCAGTTTATTTCAAATGCAATATTAGGTTGCCAGTCAATGTTAGTAGTATTACAAATTAGTGGCATTTCAAATTCATTGTTACTGTCACAAGTTAATAACCAAGCAATCTTTTAATACCAGTAATTGTTTTTCTTAAATGTAATACTTGTTTAGTATATTTAGTTGAAAGTGTTTATATGTTTCGGTTTGGCAAAATAATGGCCGCTCGCTGTACAAATTTTTTTTAAATTTTACAGCATGTTTGTTTGTCATTCTTTTACCCATGATCTTACTTACTTCTTTCATTTTGACAAATAAACCGGTCGTTCTATGAATCTGGGTATTTTTATTTTATATATCTCTGTATCTGCAAAACAAACTCATTTGACTAGTTTGAATATGAATTCTTTGTGGGCCGTTGTTGGAAATGTTTTGCCCCGCATTTTTGTTTGAACAGTATGTAGAAAAAAAACCTGGTTTTCCGAAAAATATCCATCAATGCATATATATAAACCTGCCTAATTGTGATATTACAGATTTTGAATTTCAAGTGATGGGGAAAGGGGAATTGGCATTTAATACTGTTTATTTCTGTGAGGAAATCATTTATTTGTTTGAGTCAAGAGTATTGCAATTGGCTCGTGTTTAAGGAGTGAAGTAGAGATTTTGTGGAGATTGTCAAATCGTATTAGAAAAAAATTTTGTCGTTTTAGCAATAGCATGGAACTTTTATAAATAGACTTTGGACATCTGTAGTAACTTTGCGGGTAACGAAACGTGTTAAAGGGATATTCTCTTATGAATAAATTTGCTTTAAATACTGACTATTAAAGAATTACATCGTGTGCACAGTTGATAGTATTTGTAAAATGTTTACAATGGTGCATTTAAGGAAGAGTTTCTTTTCTGCAGCTCTTTAGAAACAAATACAAAAGCAGCAGATATTTTTGAAAAGGTCTTATCTTTTTTTGAATCTGAACACTTGAAATGGAGCAATTTAGCTGGCTGTAGGATAGATGCAGCACCCCAATGTTGAGCTGTAATTTAGGTTTTTAAACCCTTGTGAAGCAGCTGGTTTTGAAAACCAAAAGTCTTTATTGCATGCTGCATAGGCAAGCCCTAGCTTCCAAAACTTTACCTGATTTAATTCAAAATGTTTTAGAACAGATTATACAAATTAGTAATTTCATTAAAGCCGGAGTTTGATTTTTTGAACTTAGAGAAGAAGTAAAAGCATTTTGTGAACTCCAGAACAAAACCGAGTATCGTTTCTGGCTAGACGATGAAGATTGGATACTCATATGTGACATTTTTGAACCACTTAACAAATTCAATCTTCAGATGCAAGGCAGAAATACCAACATTATTAAATTTGTAGATGCATTGAAAGCTTTCACATCAAAATTGTCAAATGGGAAACAAAAAATCCGAATACAGAATTATTCAATGTTTGAGAAATTAGATATACTTCTTGATAACAGAGAGAATAAACTGACAGTGCAAATCGAAAATGGTATTTTGAAATATTTGTCAACAAACAAAAGCGAATTTGAGAGATACTTTCCCGAAATTACGAATGATGAACTTAAATTTGTCAGAAATCTTTTTAGATTTTTCCTTGAAAAGCTTTCAGATGAATGCCAAAACAAATTTTTGGAGCTGGTTATTGTTTCTTTAATAAGGCAAGCTTATCATGAAAAACTTCTTGCACAGTTTTGGATTGAAATGAAAGATTTCTATTTAAAAACTACAGAAAAAGCTCTGCGCAGACTTATTCTTTATGCGTCTAAGTACCTGTGTGAGACAGGATTTTTTACTCTTCTACAAATCAAAACTAAACAAATAAATAGACTCGATGTTGAAGATGACCTACATACAGTGCTTTGCCTCAAACTACACGCATTCAGCAGCTCTCTGATGATAAACAAACACAAGTTTTGCATTGACTAATTGAGCTAAAATTAAAATAAATAATATTTCATAAAACCAGTGTGTTTTGTCAAGCTTAATTGATACAGGGGAGGAATGAAAATTTTCAAAATCAGCAAAGGAGGAATGCATCAAAAAAAGTTGGGAACCACTGCTGTAAACTTTTAATGAATACACAAATAAAAATTATTATTAAATTGTTGTTAGTTTGTAAATCTGATAAATCTATTTTATAAATAACAGATAAAAGTTATTTGAAAAAGAATTACAGGTTTTTATTTTTGCCTATTTATCAAAAGAATAAACTTAAATTTTCCAATCACTTTAATAAAAGTCTTTTAGTTAAAACAACGTTTGTATATTTCTTAAAGTAAAGATTTCTTTAAAAAATGAACCTGGTCTTTGCAGATATGCAAAAAAAATCAGAGTTTTTGTTCCGACTCAAACTGATTGATTGCGATTAACTTTATATTATAATAATTTAAAGCTTCCAAGTTTGATAATTAGAATGGTGGTATCATTACACTACCCAAATACTGTACCAAAACTAAACTCTCGCAAGTTCCGTTTGTGATTTTAAGTAATAATACAGTACATACATTGAATGAAAGCCTTTTTACTTTTAGCAAACAATTTGTATTGTTACATTACATTTTGAAGCTGCTGCTCTGCTCTTTCAAACACTGAAACAATCTTTTCCGCGTTTGATAGCTTAGCGATGTTGGACGATGACGTCAGCACGAGAAAGCCGTTCAGCACTGGCGTGAAGTTTGACTCGTTAAAAACCTAAAAAGATGTTGACGTAAGATGAGTCGCGAAAACCCAATTGATTCAGCGTCCGCGCGCCACAAACAAAAGTTAGGCTGTTTTCCAGAAGTGCCACAGACGTTTGGTCAAACTTATCAAGCGCATTCATAACTAAACAACGAGCTTTTTACAAACCTATGAGACTCTACAAACCTACGGCGTGAAAGAAACAAAAACATCGTCGCTTGAAACAACACAGAAAACATTCATTTCGACTGAGCCACTCACTGTTATGTTTAGAGCATCTTCAACAAAGGAAGTTATGCTTTGATTGCAGGAAATCTCAGACAAACTCAGTCGATTGAATTGAGAGTTAACACATTCAATCGTTGCCATGGCACGCTCTGCAGAACGTTTAGAAATTTTGATAAAAAATATTGGTTTTGGAAACAATGAAATCTTTTGAGAAAAATCAATCAAGCAACCGTAATATACTAATTAAGGTTTACAAATCGCAATTTTAATTTTATTTTGTAATAAAATTAAAACTTAGCAATTTGTAACATAGCGCTAACTTTGCAGCTTTGCGGCAGCTAATTTTATGGACTTGCTAGTGTCCAATAAACGTTTTTTTGAATATAATAATTCACCTGTTTTGGGGCAGAGTTCAATTGAAAAACTAAATTGTCCTTCCCACGTCTCCGGGAACGTATATGTCATTTTGTTTACATTGAATAATTTTTCTTTACAGTATCCTAAACAAAAAAGCTTTTAGCTTAAAATTAACAATTTTCTAATTTAAGCCATAAACAATTTTGCTTGTTCGTACTTTTTGTGACTACCTTTCTCATTGTACAGTTAATTCTTAAATTAAGTGATGTGAGTGCTCGCTATGTGGAGAATTTTACAAAATTAATGAAAGAAGCAGGCAGTGGTGATTTTATATTCGGGACCGCTTGTAAAGTCAAGATTTTATCTGGAAAAAAGTATTTTTTCAAGTATTTCTAACAAAAAATTACAGTCCTAAATCAATCTTTTTAGCATTTTAAAAAAATTAAAAAAAAATATTAGAAAGTAAAAATCTATTTTAAACTGTATTCTATAGTAAAGTAAATTATACAAAATTAAAAAAAAAAGATTCTAAAAGTAGGGGTGTTAATTCTTAAAAATAATGACTTATGCTTAACAAGTAAATTATTGAAAATGTAAAATGAAGATTATAAAATTAAAATCAATTTTTCAAAACAAGCATTTACTACTTTTTAAAAGTATCAACCTAATTGATTGCGCAAAGCAAAGAATTTTTTAGACATACCAGAACATGATACATCAGGATCCCCTTTATAACCCGGAAAACATTTACATTGAGTTATACTCTTTTCAACTGTACAAATGGCATTTGTTCCGCAGCGTATATTTTGGCAAAAAGGGCCTGGAAAAAAACGTCAGCATATCAAAAGTAAATGCAGTCAAATAACTTGTAAAAACAAAAAATCACACCTGGAGGGATTAAAATTGATGGCGTGACGTCGGTTTGCGCAGTTGAAGTTGAAACTAGTTTAATAAAAAATAAGCAATGCTGCAAAGCTATTTTGTAGCAGAAAAAGTACAAAACCGATAAAAAAGATATTTTTTGTTAGATTATAACATTTCTACCAAAAGTACTAGGTTATTCTTATTCACACAGTATATAGGTCTAGAAAAGTTAAATAAATTTCTAATGAATTCCACCACTTTTTTTATAACTTTTCAACAAGCTTTTTTATATTTTTTATAACTGCGTCATCATTCCGAACCCTTGGGAACAATGGGGCATTGCTATAGATGCAATAGACCAAATAAAAAATGCCTAAAATTTACTAATAAGAAAATTTGAAAATATGATGAAATTAAGTTTACATTTTTGAGACTATAAAAATCATTCAAGAACAACTTTAAACATCATACGTGTTGTTTTACGTAAAACTAAAAAGTTTTGAAATGCGTCAAATAACTGTTTAATGATGCTCAAACAAAAATCATTATTCAATAAAAACAATGCCATTCCAATAGCTTACTTCATTTGAAACAGATATTGTCATAAACTTTGTGTTTGAAAGTGTAATAAATGTTTGGCAACTTGCATTATTCTTTGTATTGTTTTCTATTGATGCTAAATATTTATTTTTGTCTGCGCATAAAAACGGTCTCGTTGCTTTAACTAAACCGTCTATATTTTTGGTATTTAGTTCTTGTTTTAGTTTTCTTCGTTGTTTATCAATCTTTATGTTTTGCTTTGTCACTTCTACCATTGATGAAAACCCTAATACGCCGGATTTCGAAGTGTTATTGAAAGAAGCACATTTTGGCCGTTTGTTCTAGTTGGCGTCCCAGAAAGCAGGTTTAAAAGATAATGACTAAATTTGATTAACTAGTTGTAAACAAAACAAAACTTAAACTAATTAAAAACCTTAAACAGAAATATAAATATTTTTATCATTTTAGAAATTGTGAAAGTGATTGCAAAGTTTGTTTTTGTCATTATTATTGATGCTCCTCAATTTAAAACCAGAGTTTCGACAAACTTAACTACAAATATATTATTAAAAATATTATTTATTTTAAAGCTTATTTTATAGAACACTTGAAACAAATTGCAAAATTCGTTCCGTACTTGTTGAATAGTTTGTTTCCAAAGGAACTGATGTTGCAGTAAACGTATCATTCGACTCAAGCACTGCCGTTGTTGCTACTAATGTTGGAATAAACGTAGTGCTTGCTTGAGACACCGATGTTGTTGTTGGTGTTGGAGTAAACATAGTACTTGGTATGGACACTATTGATAGTACTGATGGTATTGCAGTAAGTGTTGTATTTGCTTGAGACACCACTGTTGTTGGTAATGTTTGTGTTGCAGTAAACGTTGTGTTTGATTTAGACATTGTCGATGTTGGTGATGGTGTTGCAGTAAACGTTGTGTTTGATTGAGACACCGCAGTCGTTTGTGTTGGTGGTGTTGCTCCAAACATTGTGAGCGAATCAGAATTTGTTTTTGTTGGTGTTGATGCAACAGTAAATGTTTTGTTTGCGTGAGACACCGCTGTTGCTGTTGGTGTTGATGTTGAAGTAAATGTAGTGTTTGCTTGAGACCTTGTTAATGTTGGTGTTGCAGTAAACATAGTATTTGATTCAGACAATGCTGTTGTTATTGGTCGTGGTGTTGCACTAAATATGGTGCGTGATTTAACAACTGTTTTTGTTGTTGTTGGTAACGGTGCTGCACTAAAACCTGAGTGTAATTCAGTCACTTTTGTTGCTGTTGGTGGTGTTTGTGTTGAAGTAAACGTTGTCTTTTGTTCAGATATTGGTGTTGTTGTTGTTGTTGTTAAAGGTGTTGCAGGGAAGGTTGTGTTTTTTTTAAACATTGTTCCTGTTGGTGCTTGAAAAAACATAGTGTTTGTTTGAGACATCACTGTTGGTGTTGTTGTTGTTGTTGTTGTTGGTGGTGGTGGTATTGCAGTAAATGTTGTGCTACCCTGAGACAATATATTTATTGGTATTGCAGTAAGTGTTGTGTTTGCTTGAGACACCATTGTTGTTGATGGTGTTTGTGTTGCAGTAAACGTTGTGTTTGATTTAGACATTGTCGATGTTGGTGATGGTGTTGCAGTAAACGTTGTGTTTGATTGAGACACCGCAATCGTTTGTGTTGGTGGTGTTGCTCCAAACATTAAGTGCGACTCAGAACCTGCTTTTGTTGGTGTTGATGCAACAGTAAATGTTGTGTTTGCGTGAGACACCACTGTTGCTGTTGGTGTTGATGTTGAAGTAAGCATAGTGTTTGCTTGAGACCTTGTTAATGTCGGTGTTGCAGTAAACATAGTATTTGATTCATTCAATGTTGTTGTTGTTGTTGGTGACGGTGTTGCACTAAAACCTGAGTGTAATTCAGTCACTTTTGTTGTTGGTGGTGGTGTTTGTGTTGAAGTAAACGTTGTTTTTTGTTCAGATATTAATGTTGTTGTTGTTGTTGTTAAAGGTGTTGCAGGGAAGGTTGTGTTTTTTTTAAACATTGTTCTTGTTGGTGCTTGAAAAAACATAGTGTTTGTTTGAGACACCACTGTTGGTGTTGTTGTTGTTGTTGTTGTTGGTGGTGGTGGTATTGCAGTAAATGTTGTGCTACCCTGAGACAATATATTTATTGGTATTGCAGTAAGTGTTGTGTTTGCTTGAGACACCATTGTTGTTGATGGTGTTTGTGTTGCAGTAAACGTTGTGTTTGATTTAGACATTGTCGATGTTGGTGATGGTGTTGCAGTAAACGTTGTGTTTGATTGAGACACCGCAATCGTTTGTGTTGGTGGTGTTGCTCCAAACATTAAGTGCGACTCAGAACCTGCTTTTGTTGGTGTTGATGCAACAGTAAATGTTGTGTTTGCGTGAGACACCGCTGTTGCTGTTGGTGTTGATGTTGAAGTAAATGTAGTGTTTGCTTGAGACCTTGTTAATGTTGGTGTTGCAGTAAACATAGTATTTGATTCAGTCAATGTTGTTGTTGTTGGTGACGGCATTGCACTAAATATGGTGTTTGATTCATACAGAGTTGTTGTTTTTGTTGTTGGTGGCAGTGTTGCAGTAAAAGTTGTGTGTAATTCAGTCACTTTTGTTGTTGCTGTTGGTGGTGTTTGTGTTGCAGGGAACGTTGTGTTTTTTTTAAACATTGTTCCTGTTGGTGCTTGAAAAAACATAGTGTTTGCTTGCGACACCGCTGTTGTAGTTGTTGTTGGTGGTTGTGGTGGTGTTTGTGGTGGTATTGCAGTAGATTTTGTGCTACCTTGAGACGCTGTAGTTATTGGTGTTGCAATAAACGTTGCATTTGTATGAGACACCACTGTTGTTGATGGTGTTTGTGTTGCAGTAAACGTAGTGTTTGATTTAAAAACTGTTAACGTTGGTGCTGGTGGTGTTGCAGTAAATGATGTGTTTTTTTCAGACAGTGTTGTTGGTGTTGGTGGTGTTGCACTAAGCA
Organism: Diplosoma virens; assembly: GCA_963680785.1. Taxonomy (NCBI): domain Eukaryota; kingdom Metazoa; phylum Chordata; class Ascidiacea; order Aplousobranchia; family Didemnidae; genus Diplosoma; species Diplosoma virens. The sequence continues at coordinate 76,957,187 of OY796880.1, read as the reverse complement.
TTGTGTGTAATTCAGACAATGTTGCCTTTGCGCGTAGTGTATCGGTAAACGTAGTGTTTGATTTAAATACTGTGGATGTTAAGGGTGTTGAAGTAAAAGTATTGTTTGATATGGACACTATTGCTGATGTTGCTGGTGTGGCAATAATCGTCGTATTTGATTCTGGCATTGTTGTTGTGGGTATTGTTGCTATTTCTCTAAATGTGTTGTTTGATTTAGCCAATATTGTAGTAACATTTGATGTTCCCGTAAAAATAGGGTTTGCTCCATACACTGTTGTTGTTGTTGTTGTTGTTGTTGTTAACGTGAGCATAGTATTCGCTTGAAACGCCGATGCTGTTTCTTTTGTTGGAGGTGGTATTGTTGTTACAGCTAGAAATGATAAAATAAGCCGCTATAGAAAATACATGCATTAGTTTGTATCTTACTTGTTGAATCGTATTTTTCAAACGATATCAATGTTGTAAGATACGTACTATTTGGTTCGGATACTGTCGTTAAGGTTGTTGTTGTTGTTGTTTTTGGTGACGTTGTTACAGCTGAAAATAATTGTGTTAATATTTTTTTATTTTTGATTAAGAAAGTTCTATAAAATTTCAACTTATTTTAGAGGGGAAAAATGACGGAAATAATACTGTGACATAGGATCACACTGGCGTGCCACAGTTTACCAAAGGTGGAACAAGAACGTTAATGGAACTTTAATTTTTTGTTTCCTAACTTCACAGAAACTATTAATTTTTAAAGAATTTTTGAAAAAAATAATTGCCTCCCGCATTATGATGACTTTTCTTTCTGCCTTACCTTATTTAAGCCACACAGCGCTTTAATCTCACAAACTGTTTGATTAAACATTTTTAGTTTTTGTTAGATATTTCGTGCTTAAAATTTTTGTCAATGCTAATGATCGTCGTTTATAAAACATTTCATTGATCCAGAATAGTTATTGATTTCTTTATTAACAAAAAACTATAAATCATCTAAGCACTGCCTTTCTCTCCCCTCATTCAGAATGTGAACTTTGTTTTTTGCAAATTTTTAAGTAATAAATAGCAAGCTTTTTTAAAAATGTTAAAATATGAGATTTGTTTATATAATACGTATACACATAATAACTTGAAAATTACAAATTCAACAAAAACAAATTTCATATACCAACCAATAACAGTTGTACTTTCATCTCCACATCCTTCATATTCAAAAGCACTGTTCTCAAATGAAGACGACACGTATTCTGCAAAAGTTCGGAGAAGATTTTTATCATTTAAAGTAGTTGAATCAGATGCTGATAACTTGCGTCAAAGTGTTTCTGACAACAGAATATCAAGTTTTTGGTTAAATTACAGAGACATGCAACTACGATAAAGGCTTTTACAATGCTTTTCTTTAATGGTTTGCTTTTGAGTTGAGTTGCATTTAAGACTAAAATAAAAATGTGACATAGGACCACACTGGCGTGCCGTAGGTTACCTAAGGTTGACGAGAACGTTAATTAAGCTTTAACTTTATGTTTCTTGACTTTACAAAAGCTATTAATCTTTAAAAAAGTTTTGAGAATAAAAAACTGGATCCCCCATTACGGTAACTTTTCTCTCTCCCTCATCTATTTTAAGCCACAAACCGCTTTAATCTTACAAACAGTTTGGTTAAACATTTTAAACTTTTGTCCCAAATTTTGTGTATAAAATGTATCAATTTTAAAAATTGTCGTTTTTAAAAGATTTTATTGATCCACAAAGACTCTTCTTGATCATTTTATCAACTAAAAATTATGAATTATCTAAGCAATGCCCTTATCTGACCTCACACAGCCGGTGAGTTTTGTGTTTTGCAAATTTTCTAGCAATAAAAAGCAAGCGCTTTTAAAACAGTTCTTAAATAAGCGATTTGTTGATTTGAAACTCATGCACATAATAAATTGAAAATTACAAACTCAACAAAAAACATTTTATATACCAACCAATAGCAGTTGTACTTTCATCTCCACATCCTTCATATTCGAAAAAACTTCTTTCGAATGAAAAAGACACGTACTCTGCAAAAGTTCGGAGAAAACTTTTATCATTTAAAGTACTTCAATCAGATGCTCATAGCTTGCGTCAAAGTGTCCCTGCAGACAGAATAACAAGTTCATGGTAAAACTACAGTGACACGCAACTTCGACAGTGACTTTTACAATGCCTTTTTTTAACTTGTTAAAGTTTTGTTATCGAAGAATTGGAAGGAATAAATATTGGGAAAACTGTGTCAACTATTGAAATCAATCAAAAATAAACAAAAACTTGTGCACTTTGTGCTTAAGTGCAAGTTGACTTAGTGCTTATTAATGTTCTGGGTTAGCAGAACAACTTAATCTACGGTTGACTTCCCGCGTCGGAACCCAGCCTGCTCTTCAGAGAGTAGTGGATCAACTAAAGGTTCAACGCGGGCGTAGGTAAGCCTCTCGAGAATCGTGTAGGGGACACAGAGCAGAGATATCGGTCGATAACTCTTTGGGTCCCCGACGGGCTTTGCTGGTTTGAGGATCGCGACCACAAGCGGTCTTCTCCAGATCTTGGACGTTTTGAGTCCGCGCAAACAGGAAGAAAGGAAGTCACGTAACCAGGACTTCAAAGCAGCTCCGGCATGGAGTATAAGCTCTGAACAGATGGAATCAGGACCCGGAGCTTTACCTGGTTTTAAATGTTGGACGGCAGCAGTAAATTCTCTCTGTGAAAAATTGTCAGAGATATTTACTGCATCTGTCGAATATTACTGCATCTGCATCTGTCAATTGTGGCCCTCCAAAGGTCAGACATTTCTTGAGAGACAAGTCGAAATAACTTGCAATCAACAGGCTCGTATTTCCCATTTCTAACCAGTTGAGATGCAATAGCATCGGCTGAAACGGGTCAGCTACGAGGAGAGTGTCGTGACCTACCAGTAAGGTTGTTCAAAATACTCCACGCTTTTCGACTAGAGTGTGAAAAGTCAATGCTCCAAACTGCCTCGGACCATCGATCCCTCCGATTTCTGTCAAGCTTGGCAAGCAGAGCTGTGGCAGCCAAGCTTGAGTCGTCTCCCTGAGAAGACTGCAGAAAGGTTTTATAGTGGAATTCACACTCTGCATCCCAACACGGAATATAGTTATTTCGATACCCGCGTGGGATAGTCTTTTTGGCTGCTTTCTTAATGGTGTTACAGAAGTCCTGGTAAGCCGCATCCACATTAAGTGAATCAGGCGGCAACAAAGTTTTTTCGAATTTATTCGTCAAAGCAATGTAGTGACTCCATTTGGCCTTGCGGAAGTCCCATCGCTTAACAGGCATGCTTGGCGCTGCCATAGCAAACCTTGGTGGTGTAATAAGCGAAGATCGATGTTGTGACCTGGGGAACTTGTCAAGGACACCTCTATCCAGTAAGCGACTGTTTGAACCTACGCTGGCGAAAGCTAGATCTAGATTGGTACCAATGTTTCAGCGGCCGGAATAAAAACTGGCAGCGTCCTTGGCATTATATAGGAGGGAAAGACAATTAATACTTGCCCAGCCAGCCAAGCACTCACCCTCCGGACTGTTGTCATCGTAACCCCAGTCAGCATGACGACAGTTAAAATCTGCAGCGTAAAGACAGGGGTGAGGAAATACTGGGAGATCCAGGGTTCGCAATCGCGTTGGCGGTGGCTTGTAGACGTTGACTATTTTATAACCATCAACGTCCACACACAGCCATTCGATCTCCGATGTCAGTGGAGATTGGTCCAAAAGCGTGTATCTCAGTCGCTCGTGGACAAACGTGGCAAGGCCATGCTTCCTGAACCTTTTTCTTGCCAATGTTCCTTAAATGGAACATACTTTTTAAATTATTGTTGAAGTCGCAATTTTATTCTTAACTTATTTTTTTTCACAATTTTGTACTCAACTAGCTTTATTTTATTTCAGAGACTTGAAAATAGCTTTAAATTTTTTTTATAATTAAAATAAATTTGATTTAAAAACAAACTAAAACCACTGTTTTTCCGCATGAGAATTGAGAAGCCGGAAGTGACCATTTAGCAATCTGAGAGGGATTTATGATCAATTAGTTTTACTTCAATATTAGTAAAGGTTTGTATGCGTATTATTGAAAATATGATTTGTAGTACAAAAATTTTGATATAATAAAAACTAAAAAAATGTTCGATTTATAAAACAATGGAGGGTTACTGGTGTGCAAATGTAACTACGCAAATTTTATAATTTATAACCAATAACTGTTGCAATGTTATGATATAACTCAATAACTGTTGTTGCTTTACTAAATATTATATGCTCAATATTTTAGACAATTTATATCCCTTATTTTAGAATATGGATCCTCGTGCATTTTACGGAAGAAAGACGACAAAAGTTCCCACACTTGCTGAAGCTTGTGAAATAATTAAGCAATCATCAGATCCTGCAGCCATTGTTGTGCTTCCTCCTGCTGCAGGAGATGCTGAAGACCAAGATAGTGACATTGAGGAAATTCCCGAAAACCCAGAAGAAGAGTATGAACCAGCAGACGAACTTGAGGTAGAACAAAATATTGAAAACGAGATTGATAATGAAATTTTGCCCTTTCAAAAAAAAAGAAAAAACTAGAAAACATTATTACTTGGAAAAAGAGTGCTACAATTAGAAAACCTATGCAGGTTGGAAATGCAGTTATAGACCAAAAGCTTGAAGAACTTGAAGGAAAGACACCTTATGAAATTTGGAAGTCAATATTTTCGACAGAAATGTTGAAACACATAGTCCTTCAAACTAACTTGTATGCTAATAGGGACAAAAACAATGAGAAATTCAAAGTATTAGAATGCGAAATGCAAAAATTTTTAGGGATCATTTTGTTATCAGGATATCATACTGTATCTGAGGAGCAGCAGTATTGGTCAACTCAACCTGATTTGCATGTAGAAATTGTTGCTAAAACTATGAGTAGAAATAGGTATCTTAAAATAAAAAAATACATGCACTTTGCTGATAATTTGAAGCTTACTCCAAGAAATAAAATGAGTAAAATTTCACCATTATATGATATGATGAATAAAAGTCTTGTACAATTTGATATTTTTCACTGTTTGGTTAGTATAGATGAATCAATGGTACCGTACTTTGAGCGTCATAGCGCCAAAATGTTTATAAAAGGTAAGCCAATACGCTTTGGCTATAAGATCTGGTGTATTTGTGGCAATGACGGGTTTCCTTATCATATGAAAATCTATCAAGGAAAGGAGGATAATCGTGAAAGCTTGCCTCTCGGTACTAGGGTCGTCAACGATTTGGTAGATGTAATAATATCAAAATCAGATATTACTTGCCATGAATTATACTTTGATAATTTTTTTACAAGCTACAAACTGCTGTCTGAACTAAGTGATAAAGGTGTTAGAACAACTGGTACCGTAAGAGAAACTAGAATAGCTAATGCAACAAAAAAGATTATTAGCAGCAAGGATCTCAAAAAAGAAGAAAGAGGAACTTTCGAATTTTGCTTTTATGGAAAAGTTTATGTCGCAAAGTGGCATAACAATTCAATTGTGACGATTGCAAGCAATTGAGAAAACCATCAGCCAGTTCATAAGGCAAGACGTCGTGTCAAAGGGGGAGAAAAGCAAGTTCCACAGCCGCATCTTGTATGCTGCTACAATAAAGGAATGGGCGGTGTTGACCTAATGAATAGACTTGCTGAATCTTATCGTCCAAGTATACGAGGTAGAAAGTGGTATTGGCCACTTTTTATTAATGTAGTCAATCTATCAGTAGTAGCAACATGGAGACTGTACTGCAAAACCTGTCAAGAAAATCTATCGCATCTGCAATTTTGTAGTCAAATCGCACTTTGCTTACTCAAAGCAGGTTCGCAACGTGTAAGAAAACTCGAGTTGGCTGGAATATTGCCAAAAGATGTAAGGTATGATGGCATTGATCACACCTTGGGCTCCACATCACAAGGGAGATGTAAAGTGTGCAGGAAAAACACAAAAAATATCTGTAAGAAATGTAATGTACGCCTACATGCCGAAAGGGGGAAGTTATATTTTGAAAAATATCATAGCAAATAGAAAATGATAAAAAATTAGTAGTTTCTTGTATTTTACTTTCTTGGTTATAAATATACTTCTTTCATGTATTTTACAAGTGTGTACGTATCAGTTTGTAAAGGAATAAATTTTGAGAATTTTAATATTGTTTAGCAGTAACCCTCCATTGTTCCTTAAGTGGAACATATAATAAAATGAAAAGTTGATGTGGCACAAACTTCAAAATTGATATATATAGTCTCTAGAAAATGATAAACGTATATTTTAAATATAAACTGAATCGTAATATAAATTTGATGGTTGGCAGGATAAAGGTTAAAGAAGACTTAGCTAATTGTTAGTTCGGAAGTACCAACTTCTCTGTATCAGTGGAGTGGGTCTCCTGCAGTAGGATAAAGAGTGCATCAGACTGCATAGCGAGGTGATGAAGAACGTTCATCTTGCTTGCAGTGAGACCTTCGATGTTCAGCTAAAGAATAGTGGGTCTTTGGAACTTGTTGGCAATGTGCCCTGAAAAGGGCAGTTTTATCCTGACATTTGCCCGTCCTGAAAAGGACGTTTGCCGACTAGCAGACCCACACTGAACATCGGAATGGGTGGATACCCTTCCGTTTTGGTAGGTTTGATTTCGTTCTGTCATTTAAACAGCAATGAACAGACTTACTCACTGCCCAGGCTGCGAGAAAGCACCTACCATCTAGACCAAAAATATGACAAATAAAAATATGACATAGGACTGTCGTGATTCGTGTATGCCAAATGCGTGATTGCGGCATGCTCGGCTTATGCTTTGTTTTATCGGCCGTTCCCCGCTTCTCATATTATTCATCGTGTGAAATTTTGTGTGAAGGCGTTTCTGTATCCCACAGTCGGTGATTTGTACATTCAGTCAAGCTCTTTTTATATAGTAACGTGGCTATACGATTTGGTAGACAGGCGACGAAATAATGCATAACGTGATAGCGCTACTCTGAAAAAGAGACCTGTTTTTACTGTAATAAACTCAATAAAGTTTATTTGAATAAGGTTTTGGTTATACTATGCTGGGGTTAGTTTTAAAACCAAACTCCTAATCCTAACAGGACCACACTGACGTCCCACAGGTTACCTAAGGTTGAACAAGAACATTAATGGAACTTTAACTTCATGTTTCGTAAATACAAAAAACTATTAAGTTTTAAAGAATGTTTGAGAAAAAAACTGCCCGATCCATTACGCTAACTTTTTTCTCTCTCTCATCTATTTTAAGCCATAATGCGTTTTAATCTCACAGGCTGTTTGTGTAAACATTTTTAATTTTTGTCAAATATTTCGTGGTTAAAAATGGTGTCAACATTAAACATTGTTGTTTATGAAACACTTCATTGACCCACAAAGACTCTTGATCACTTTATCAACTAAAAACTATGAATGATCTGAGCACTGCTTTTATCTCATCTCAGTGAGACATTGAGTTGGTTTTTTAAATTTTCAAGTAATAGAAAGCAAGTATTTTTTAAAAATGTTGTTAAATTGAGCGATTTGTGGATATAACAGACATACACAAAATAAATTGAAAATCTCAAATTCAACAAAAACAAATTTTAATATCGCTTTAAACAAAGTCGATTTAATCTTATGGCTCCGATTAAATCGACTAAGTTTAAAGTGTTGTTTAAGACTTTGTTTAAAGCGATATTAAAATTCTGTATCACTAAGAGCTCTTTACGTAAAAACAAATTTCATACACCAACCAATAGCTGTTGTACTTTCATCTCCACATCCTTCATATTCAAAAAAACTTTCCTCGAATGAAAAAGACACGTACTCTGCAAAAGTTTGGAGAAAACTTTTATCATTTAAAGTACTTCAACCAGATGCAGATAGTTTGCGTCAAAGTGTCTCTGGCGACAGAATATCAAGTTTTTAGTCAAACTACAGTGACAAGCAACTTCGACAGACACTTTTAAGATGCTTTTCTCTAACCGTAAGTTTTGTCATCGAAGAATTGGAAGGAATAAATATTGGGAAAGCAATGTCAACTATTGAAATCAATCAAAAATCAACAAACAATTGTGCACTAAAGTTGACACAGTTTTTATTAATGGCACAATTATTCGTGAGCTACTGCTCACTTTGTCAGCAGCCATTTACACCTGACAAAGTGAGCAGTAGCTTTCTGCGAAGTGAGCAGTATTTGTGGACCTAGAAAAAGCTTACGACAGGTTTCCAAGAAAAGAGCTGTGGTACTGTATAAAAAAATCAGAAATGGCGGAAAAGTATGTACGACTTGTACAGGATATGTATGAGGGAAGCAACACAACGGTGAGGTGTGCAGTAGGAACTACAGAAAGTTTCCAGGTCAAAGTCAGACTGCACCAGGAATCAGCTTTAGTTCGTTCCTGTTTGTTGTTATTATGTATAGGCTAGGATGATGTGAGGAGAAAACCACCATGTACGATGCTGTTTGCTGATGGTATTGTGATTAGCGAAGAGACCAGGGAAGAAGTGAAGCGAAAGCTATAATGCTGGAGATATGCGTTTGGAAGAAAAGCGATGAAAGTACAGAGTGATCAATATTTAGCATTACAACTTCAAATAACTGCATTTTGGAAATGATATGCACAGTTGAAGTAACACAGGTGAAGTATTGTTACAGAATCAATATAAATTCAGTACAAATACAATTTATTCAATGTGCTTTCGGAGGAAGCAGTTGTTATCAGCCAAAACTATAGAGAAACGCCTTGCCAGAGCCAGAACTCTCCTCTCTAACCATGAGGCAGGCACGCTTCCTAACCTCGTTTTCAGCGAAGAAAAGAAATTTGACGTTCAACACCATGCGAATTCCCAGAATGATTGTGTTTGATCACGTGATGGGTAGGTAGGACCTCGAAGAGTCACTCGGGCCCAAGGGGCGGCATCAGTGATGCTTTGGGCATCCGTTGCCAAATTTGGAAGAAGTCCTTTGATTTTCGTAAAACAAGGCGTCAAACTGAACCAAAAGAATTACCGAAATAACATCCTCGTTGGCTCATTGTTGCCCTGGACAAAAGAACACTTCCTTAGGCATTTCAACAAGATTTGGTACCGTTGCACGGAGCTAAAAAGACGCAGGAGTGGCTATCAGCCAATGTTTCCAACTTTATTTCCAAAGAGAAATGGCCCCCTTCATCACCCGATTTGAATCCTCTCGATTTTGATATCTGGGGATACCTCGAGAGCAAGGTCTCAGCAACAAATCATAAAAGTTTGGAGGCACTGAAGACAAAAATACGAAAGAAATGGTCGAAAATGCCCTAGGACGTGATTTGTGACTCTTGCAGGTCATTTTCGAGGCGTCTTCTGCTTGTAATTGATTTGAATGAAAAGCATATTGAATAAATTGTACTTGTACTGAATTTATATTCATTCTGTAACAATATTTCACCTGTGTTACTCCAACTGTACGTATCATTTCCCAAATAAAGTTATTTAAAGTTGTAACGCTGAATATTGATCACCCTGTATGTATGTCAAAACCGAGTATTTGTGCGTAAATGAAGGAAATAACGAAGAAACAATGAAGATAAAAGATACAAAAAAGGCAAGAGTAAAGGAATTTAAGTATTTGGGATCAATGGTCTAAAAAAGTGGTAGTTGTGAAAGGGAGGTAAAGACGAGAGTACAGACAGGATGAAACGAATGGAGAAAAATATCGGAAGTAATCTGTGACAGGAGTTTACCAGTTAGAGTAAAAGGAAAAGTGTACAGCTCAGTGGTGAGACCAGGAATGGTGTATGAACTTGAAATGGTGGCGGTCAAACAGAAACAAGTAGAAGAGATGGAAGTTACAGAGATAAAAATGTTGAGGTTTGCTAATGGGAGTAAAAAGAAAAGATAAGATTAGAAATAAGTACACCAGGGATACACCAGGGATACCTTAACTGCTCTAGGAATCTTCATCTTCATCAGAATCTCCATCATAATCTTCTTTCCTCACCGTTCTAGGAATGAATAACATCTTTATTCCTAGAACGGTTAGGAATGAAAATGAGGGAGGGCAGGCTTAAGTGGTATGGACGTGTCATAAGAAGAGACCAGGATTATGTAGAAACAAGGGTGATGGAAATAGAGCTACCGGGGAAAAAGAAAAAGAGGGAGGCCGAAGAGAAGATTTTTAGATGCAGTGAAAGAAAATATGGGAAACGTTGGTGCAAGGGAGAACGACATTAAAAACAGGATATTTTTGAGAAACATCATGCATTGTGGCTACCCCTAATTAAAGGGAAAGGCCGAAAGAAGAAGTAGAAGATAAGTGTCTTGCGATTGCAACCATTGTTGGGTTGCTTTTGAAAAACGATGTGCTCCCAACAAAAAGGCTTCTTTTTTAGGGTCATAATAATTTAAAGACTCTCCCATAGCAGTGATTCAAATTCACGCACATCAGGTAAAGTCGGGTGTCATTTCTTTAGAGCTGATTGAAAGAAGTCATCAATATGGGATCCAGGCACCACTCGATCGTCTAACAGCATTTTATCATCCTCACTAAAGTCTAATTCTTTTTGCTAGTGGCGTCTTTGAATAGCTTTTTACCTTAGACACGTTTTTTGTACAATTTTAAAACAGTACTTTTAGACAAGGGTTTTTTTACTGTTGGTTTCGGTTGAAACTTTTTCAGAATTAACTTTGATTTTTGCAATGTCTTGTTATTAACGGTTACTTTCTCGTTGTCGGGTCGGTTGGAAGTTAAAATTTCTTGCATTCTTGCACAAGTTCAGAAAGCACTTTTTTGTTTGTAACTTCTGTTTGGTTTTGAGTTTTTCATACACTTTAAATACCAGGGCAATTAATTTTTTCTTTTATAAAACAATCTACTACACCGCTAATTACAGGAACGAATGCAGGCAACAAGAGGGGTAAAAATTCGTCTTTTTGTATTATTCTTCGTTTCGTTTTTTACGCTACCTTACGGTCGCCAACTTTTAAAATTTGCTCTTGTGGGTTTTTTAGTTTCTGCTCGTGATAATCCGATATGTTGACGTTTCCTTGCAGCACGTTGTGAGCACAGTCACAAAAACAACGGATTAACTTGGAGGATGCCTTGTATAAAATACGCTTTTGCAATGGTGAGGGGGCTTTCTGAAGTAAATGCAGGGTAGGTCTATTTTTTCGCAAGCAGTTAAATGATAAAGATAATGCGTATCTTTTGGAAAAATTCCTAAACGAAAACTTTGGTTATCTTGTGTTTCGCAGCGTAAATCAATCAACAAATGACCCCTTTCGGAAGATCAGCGTCTTTGTATGCCTCAAGAGCGCTTTTATGCGCTTAGGGTAGATTTGTCGTAAAACTTTTAAAGAGAACCATGATTTGTGCGTTGAGACTTATTTCACGCAAACCTTTTTGAAACAAATTTTGCACGGTCATGAGAACACTGAAATGAAAGTGATAGGAGTATGCGCTATACATTTTGTATAAAAATTGGGAATCGGCAAACATCAAATTATTCAGCGCTAAAAACGCGTCTCGAATTTCTTTTAGGTCTTTTAGACTCGGCATGCCTTGTTTAAATCTCACTTTATCTGTGTAACAATCAAAAATTTCTTGCCACACCTCGTAATGATAAACAACCTGTTTTATTTTAGGATAGACATGTTTTAGACTTTCTATAAAACGTAGGATCCAATAAGACTTTCTAACTCTGAAAGGTCCGCTTACCACAAAGCTAAGTTGGATGGTGAAATCGCAAAGACATTATGCTAGCTGGTTATGTAACAAAATAAAAGCAAATGTCATAACATACAGCTTTTTTAATGCAATTGAAAATCTTGAATACAAATCATGCAAAATACATAGAACAACGTCGAAAAAAAAACAGAAAATTTACTGAAAAATTCACGGAAAAAACGTGTTGGCTGGAAAATAAATTTTGATTACGGAAAATATATTGATGGAACAAATGCTGGAAAAAACACAGTGACAAAAAAACACAAATTTACGGAAAATCATGCTGGAAAAAATTACAAAAACAGATGAAACAATTTTTTGGATCACCACGGTGTGTGAGAAAACAGATCCTAGTTAAAATCAAAAAACCTTGGCAAAGCGAAAATTGGAAACATCTTGTACGTCTAACCATTCAATGTAAACTTCGTCGCTCAACACTTTTCTCTTTGGATAAAATTACTTAAAATTTTTTTTTGAATGTAACTGAAAATTCGATGTTCTTTGCTTCGAAAACCGCGGTTTTCTACTTGAAGTGGATTGTTGCTTTTCAAGACATTTACATACTGGTTGAATGTTAACTGGTTTTGCTCATTGAACACTCCCTTACACACTTGCTTATTCGTTTTTCTTTGGCAAAAATACGATTTGGAAGCTAGGCAAACTTGATTATTTCCTTCGTATTCCACCTTCATCTCGCCTAATGTTCTTTGTCGAACAATTCAAATTTAGGACAACAAGGTGGGAAACTCCACTCATCACGTTGGATTTTACATTGAACGAAGGCTTCCTCATGTTTGGCACACATTTTGGAAGTTAACCATTTTAATTTGTCGCGAAAATAAATGGCTTTTAAATGGGAAGAAACGCTGTCGTCCAAATTTTCTTTACTCATACTAAATAGAGTTGGTATTGTTTTCTAACAGCTCAAAATGCAGATTTGGAATGTATTTTTTAAAATCAAATAAAAGAATTTTAACGTACAAAGTTTTGAATTGAGATATACATTAAGTCCAATTTGTATAGGGAGATCGTTAACAATTTTTTTTTAACTTTTTACTTTGCAAATATCCTTTCTAATTTCGTCCAAATGAATAAAACATGGGTCGTTCATATAGATTTGTTGACTGTTTCTTCCGAATGATAAGTGATGTTCCTGTGCTTTTCCTTATTTAACAAACAAACTTGCAAATTGGTTAAAGCTATGACAGTTTTGGTTTTATCGGTATCGGCCAATAGTTTTATATTTACAATGCCTTTTTTATCCCAGAGGAGAAAAACATTTTTGTAGAAAAATTCTATAAATTTGTAAATTTTAATAATTTTCAAACCCATTTCTAAATAAAATTTAGCCATTTCCGAGTTAATTAAAAATTGTTTTGCAAAATAATTACTGAATAAATATCTCTGTTCTTTCTTAAAAATGCCATGCTTTTCTGCCACGTTCTTAATATATAGACCAATGTCTTCCGGAGAAACGAGACTATTTTTTATAATCTAAGGGAAGTCTTTAAACTTTTCCTTCAATTCGTCGGGCGTGTGAATGTCGACGATAAGAAAACCATAGAGTATTTTGTTTTGGATTTCTCGAAAGATAATTTCCGTGGGGGTTACCGATTTTAATGTTTTCAAGAAACGAGAGACTTGTGGATTTTTTTATGTTTAGGGGAAGGCTGGGCAAAACGGTCATGTTAATTTTAAACTGCAATAGATTTCTAACCACTTATGATAATTGAACAAAAAGAAGTTTATTCACAAGCTATGATACAGCTGTAAATAATAAATAGACTTAAAAGCATTAGAGATTTAGGAAAAAAAATTATTTACAAACATAAAAAGTGTGGTAACATCACCGTTTTGCCCCGTGCTTGGGGCAAAACGGTCATAACGTGTCTGTTTTGCCCCAAGAAGAATCGAAAGATTTTATTTTCCTAAACTTTCCTAAACTAAATCACCGAAAATAAGTCTTTTTTATTTTAAAGAATTATAACACATAAAGACGTGTCAAAAACTACTTTCCAGAAAAATCACACACACAAAACCCCTGGCCACCATAATCAGAGCATCTATCATGACACCATAGTAAGCACTTCGAACATTGAATCCAGTCTTTAGTTAGTGGTTTTTGATAGGGCTGCAAGCAAAGCAAACACTCATAATTTTTCTTGTTAGTTTTCTTTGCTTTGTTAGTGGCTTGCATTTTTTTTCTATTTGAGTTTTTTGAACGCAGCACCACCCACTTTTGTAGTGATTGATTTTTTGAATGGCGAACCTTTTACGTGGGTTGCCTGTTTGACTTTGCACCGTCTTTGGGTTAATTTTGCCGAAGGAGGTAGCGATATATCTTCAAATTGGTAACTAATTGATTGATCTTCGACAGCTTGTTGCAAAACATCAAAAGCGGCTGTTGAATCAGATAGCTCATTGCTTTTGTGCACTTGTTGCACTTGTTTCAGCAAATCAAAAAACTTGTTTACTTAAACTTTGTTGAGCCCTGTGGCTCGAGATAGGCTGGTAGATTCAGGCTGTCTTAAGGAAAGCTCAGGATATCTTTTAAAAAAAGATTGAAGCCAATCAGGTCCAGCTTTCTTCTTTTCTTTGTTAAATGGTATCTTTAACTTGTTTAAAAATGCATAGTCATACACTAACGAACAAATTGCATCTCGAGTTAATCCAAAGAACCTAATTTGCATATTTTTGATGTATTTTACAAGATCTTCCTCTATTTCTTTTGAAAACACACTGCGAAAACAACCAAAGTTTACTTTTCCAGGAGACTCAACTTTGTTTTTTAAATGTCGTGTTAGAGTGGTTCTTGGAATGGAATAATGTTGGAGGCTTTCTTAACAGACATTGCATTCGACTTAACTTGCTCTAAAGCATTTTTCAAATTTTCTTCATTCCATGATGACCGATTAGATTTTCTTGTATAATTGCAGACCATGATTTCTGCTCACCAACCACCAAATAAAAAATTGAAAGCTATGGAGCATCCACGACTGACGTGCAGAACGACCTGGTTCGAATTCTCCGTAACGTCGACTGAATGATACTCGTTGTGCCCTTTGAAAAAGCACTTCACGAATATTCCAAGAAGTGTGGTCAAGCTGCTTACCTTCAATGGTTACCGCAGTTAATTCACAGAAAGCAGCAAATTGGTGTGGGTGGAACACAACGCTCGTTACCAGGAAAAACTCGTTACTAGGAAAGTGGAACGCAATACGAAGCAAATGCCTGACTCGTTACCAGGAACATTTTTCGCTACTGCAACACTCAATGGGACGTGGCAAGCATCCAAAGTCAGCATAGAGCTATTAGAAATTAGATCTTTCAAAAAATAAGCTTCAAAATTGAAGCAAGCAAAAAAAGGGAAACGACGATCATAGTGGGGCACAACGATTCCCATTTTTTTCATTTTTTCAAAGATGGTGGTGGGCTTTTTCTTAATTTTCCCTGGAAACATCTCATGCACCGTGGTGGTACAACTTTTGGTGTGACAATAATAATGACTGATGTCGTTTTACAACTTATCACAATGAATACATTTATAAACACCACAATATTGCTCAAAATATACAACGACACTTAGATGAATTCGATAAACATTCAATTGCATTGTACCTTTGTAGAACTTGCGGCTACGCTGGACAAGTTTGGAAAACTTGCTGTCAAGCTCATAAACAATAAGATTGAGTTCGAAAAAAATCCTCTAGGAAGATAAAATAAAAAAGCTGAACACTGCCAAGATGGATACAAAATTTATAAAATAAATTTTTGGCAAGTTGTTCACACCAACAACAATAATTTGCACCTTGGTGCACTGCCAAACAGCAAAAAATACAAATTGTCGCCAGTACTTACATTTCTCAAACCATGATTGTTTTTTATAAAATCATGTAGAGAAATCGAGGCACCAAGTGGCGCGTTTTAAGATTATTTACGTAAAACGTAATATTGATTCTTCAACTAAAGTATTTAAAAATTGTGTTAGTTCTTGAAGATTGCTTATCAGACGAGCCGTTTCCATCATTACGTCATTGTTATCAGACGCATGGTAATACTTGTAACACAATTGTCCATTATCTATGTTTTTCAAAATATAAGCAAAACAATAATTTAATTTAAAACGGTTAAATTTCTTTTTCTTCTCCTTTCGGCCTTTCCCTTCAATCATGGGCAGCCACAAAACCATTCTGTTTTCAACGTCCGTTAAAGCGTTAAAGCGGTTGAATTGAATTTTTTTAATTTTTATTGACAATTTTCAGAATTAGTACTTTTAAATCTTGATTATAACAAAAATTAAAAATATATTGCACTTTCCTTTTTTGGAAAAAGTCTGGGGTGCTTAAAAAGTGTTTTTGCATAAAAATGTTAATTTCGCCGAGTGACTCTGAAAAATTTTCTTGGTCAATCGCTGGTAGTTTGATTCTTTTGTTGCAAACTGTAGCATTAGTTTCTGGGTCAGTTTGTACTTCTAAGAAAAAAACTTCAAATCAAACTCTTTATATATAAAAACGTACCATTGGTAATTTTAACAGGTTTAGTTTTTGGTTATTGAATGGTGAGTTCTTTCATGATGTCTGTAAAGAATAAAATTATAGTAACTCAAGATCAAACTGTTATCGTTTGCATAATAAATAAACTTACCGTTTGCAACCTCGACCAAATTAGTATTGTAGTTGCTTAAATTTGAATGCTATCGATGTCAAACGGACTCCATCACTTCACAGATCTTGTATTAAATTTATTTGTTAATCCAGAAATGATAGGCGTCGTTTAAAACAAAATTTATAGCTTATTAGACAACCACGTTAATTCAAATCTTATTCAAATAGAATCAAAGAAATAATTAGTACACATGAATAAAATACATTTTGAGTACAAACCAAGAACTTCTAAATCAAGGACATGCATTGTCTATGTCCAGACTTTGCTAGCGAAGGCGATCATCTTTACTGTATAAGTGCTAATGTATTACTGAAATCAATTAATGATTGGTCCGTAATTGCTTCAGACAAAAGCATTAAAACGTTTAAACGCATATTGAGGGATAAATACCCAAATATGTGATACCATGCCCACAGAACTACCCTTGAGTGAAATACCTGAAACCTGCCATATACAGCGCTAAATAGACATAAATATTTAATATGACATAAAAACTTTCACACATAAAAATTACAGTTATAAGAAATAAAAAAAACTTTTCAATTGCTAATAAACTTAATCGGACAAGCGCGCTTTCTTGATTGATGTCTGGAGGAGGACGGCGTTCTTTTGCTGATCCTTTTCCAAGTTATGCAGACCTTTCAAAAATACATTTGCCACGTGTTGTCTGAGCTTGTCATTAGTGTTCAGGTTATTGTAGTCCTCCATCACTTGCAGAATCATCATGAGTCTCCTGCAGCAGCAGGCCCTGTGTCTGGCTTTGGTGATAAAGGCAAGTCCACATCGCACAAGGTCAAAAGTGGTTTGGTGGGGGATTTTCAGGGAGCCTCGTGAAACTTCGGAGATAAAGGCACTGACTTCTGTTGAGACTAGTTCATCCTCCTCATTGAAGATCAGGTGTTCCTCACACTTTTTCTCCAGCCACCCTGCCACATAGGCTGCACTGCTTTCCTCATGGATAGAGAGTGAAGGCTCAGTGCAGTCCTCAATGAAAGTGGCGTCCTCAGCATCGATGGCACTAGTAACACACGTGTGAGCCATGGTTTCCCCATTTACGTCCAAGGTCTCCAGATAAGAAGCGGCATGTCTAGCCAGGCGTTTTTTGCAGGCAGTCAAGACATCCCCAGAAGTCATAAAAGCATTTGCACCAGTCGATTGCCTGTACACAGAAAATTCACCCTCTATCCTGTCACTCTGCAGCTCACGAAGAAGTACATACTGGAAGCCAGCATGGGTCAGGAGGTGTGCACAAATGGAAGTCAGGCCTTGCATGGTCTGCACAAGTGCTTTCTTAGTGTCATGGGTTACACACTGCTTTCTGCCTTTTCCGTGCCCAGAAGGGGCTTTCTGGAAAATCTGTAGATAATCGGACAAGTTGGTAGTGGTGTGGTCCTGAACATGCCGGTGGGGATCATTTAGCCTCACTTCTTGATGTTTTGATGACACATTCACAACATTCCACCAATTAAGCACAAATTGAATAAAGTCGGCTGTGTCGCCACACTTCTGGAGCCTGAGGGCAGCTTCAACTTTGTCGTTGAAAACTTTCAACACGTGCTGGACATTCTGCAGTTGAAGTTTTGAAGGTCGAACAGCAGCATCTGTCAGGGGAGATGTTTTCAAAAGGTTTGCCTTCTCAGCATCGTATAGCTTTCTGACGTCGTTGAAGGAACCAGTGACTTGGTTGTCGAAAGTCATCTTTTGGCAAGCCTCTGAAACAAAAGGAACAAACAGTAAAATCATCTCATGCTGGCATTTTTTGTTGTGGTGCTGCAGTATTCATTTCATTTTTTTTTTCTGTCACTGATTAAACAAAACTTTTTCACGTAAGAACTACATGAAGATATAATTATTTTGTAAGTGCTTTTTCTTAGGCTATTTTAAGTAAAATCACGAGTAATAATTGTTCGCTGTTGGTACTTAAATTTTTTTGCAAATCATATTTTTATAATAGATACGAAGTCTTTGCATAGATAATAATATTTAAATTTCTTATTAAGAGCAATCAAAATTGACAAATCTACTTATTGCGCAAAAAAACTCTCACAAACAGAAATGTCGAAATACAGCAAAACGCAGTCCAATGCATGAATACCAACACAATTAAAAATTAAATAAAAAAATCACGGAATTGTTATTCTTTTTATTCGTCAATTAAGTTCCAGTTATAATCAAAGATTTTCATTTAAAATAAAATAATTTTCTTTCAAGCTTTTTTTCAAAATTTGTATTAAAATGTTACATACAGCAAATCAAAAATAGTGTAGACTCACCTGATATCCAGTTGTTTCTTATGCACTTCAATAGATGCACTGTGTCAAACAGTAGGTACCAACTCCGTGTGTTATCTAAAGGATGAGTAGCAGTGGCAGGGTAATCCGACTCTGATGGACGATCGAACATCTTGCAGTAAAGCTGGTTGATCTTGTGGTTGTCTGTGATGGACCCAAGAACAGTGCCTCCAGCCTGTTCTACAACCATGGCAGCCTGCTTCACCACCTCAAATTGAAAAGAAACTGTTAATTTATGGACAGGTGTAACAGATACCATGATGCTGGGGCCTCGATGAAGACACTTGGACATGACGCAAAGCATTGAAGTGGCTTTTGCGTTGTGGTCATTCTTGGCCATGCCACTGAGGACTCCTCCGGAGAAGGCTACTGTTGGCCGAATCTTCATCTCGTCAACTAAGAGAACTACATTTTTCTGTTGAGGCTTTTGAAGTTTGGCAAACGTCTTTGATAAAATGTCCTTCACATTCACTGAAGAGACGACAGCTTGCAATTTTCTTCTACTTGGCAAAACTAGATACTCACGGAGTACTTCATAATTGCAGTGTGGAAAAGATCCCACAGCAAAGCAGTAGTCTTTTACAGTAAAATTTTTGTTGACTAGAAGCTTCAAATTATTGATAATAAAATCGATTTTTTTGCCTTTTTTTTTTGTCTTCAGTTTCTTGAGCCTGAAGCACAGTAACTACTTTCTTCAACACTTTATCCAGAGGAATTTTATAGTTAAAGCAAGTATGCACAACAGCATAAAACTGTGAATAGGAACTGAGGCCATTATTGGGGTTCAATATAGTTCCTAGGGGTACGCGAATTCCACTCTTGTATGCAAAACACGTAAGAGGAGAACATAGCGTTGACTTGTTTTCAACCAGAACAGTCATTTCGCATTCACGAAAGTTAGACGACATAAAAAGGAAAGCACACCTGTCAGATCTTCGGGTAATCACAACATTGTTATATTCCTTGTGAAGTTTCTTGTCAGGTAGAAATTCACTGAACGACTTGATCCTGTCTCTGGCCATAAAAACGTCAAGTTGTTTGTCTACTTGCTGTGCAGGGCGAGGAGGGATTTGGGGGGTCGGCAGACATGAAGCAGGTACATCAAAAATGCTAGGTGCAACAGCTGGTCTTGTTGTTCCACCTGGCAGTTTCTTCATTGGAGGATTTTGTGGCCAATGCTTCTCACAAATAAAAAAAAGATTTAGCATTTGCAACATTAAAGTCTTTGCGAGGAGGAATCACAGCCAGCCACCTCTGCCTCTCAGGATCAAGCCTGGGCAGTTTGAATATTCTACGTTTTGATAAAAGGTCGTAGTTTCCTCTACAATTCACAATTCCACATTTATTCGGCATAATTACGTAAATTAATGCTCTTCGAAAAAAGAGAAAAATAATTATCAATATTACTCACAAACCTTGACCGGTCTGACCGGCCGGTAAAAAACCGGTCGAAACCTTTTGTTTTTTGACATTACAAAATATATCATTTAAAACAATTTTATGGATTGTTTTGTTTCTAAAGTTATTTAACAACGCGATTTCTGAAATGGAGAGTCGTCCGTGATGAAAATTTACCATGTCGGCCGTAATGAAAATTTAGTACCGCAGCGTAGTTAAATCTAACCTATTCTTTGACCTCCTAACCCTCACCCCGGTAAAGGTATAGTGGGTGTAAAGGTATACAGTAAGTTAGGGTGAGGGTTAGGAAGTCAGGAGATAGCTTTAACTACAAAAAAATTTTCATCACGGCCGACTCTCCATTTGAACCCGATTTCTTAGTGTGAGTAAGTTTGAAAAAATTGTAAAAAGTGGTCAATATGCATGGAAAATTCACTTGTCATTTATTCAGAATGATGGGAAAAAGTTGAGCCCTCGACAGTTGAATATCTTTTTCTAGTAGTAGTAGGCCCTAGAGCCCTAGGCCTACGACTCAACTTTATCTTCTTTATGTAAGCTCGTATTTACTGTGCGTTCTACACTTAAAATAAAACAATGATTGATTGAGGAGGTCACCTAAATTTTCTGAAATTTTGATAGCTTTGAAGTAACACTACCTGACTACATTTTACGACCACTTGCAGCGACGCCGTTGATTTGACAAGTAACAACCCTTAAAAAACAGTCAATTACCAATCAGAACAATGCGTTTATCTGCCGGCCAACCGGAGAATGGTGTCGCCGGGTCACTAAAATAGCCTATTATCTTAAACAGGCCTAAATAGGCCTACCTATTACCTAACACTCGCCTATCCCTATGCCAACCAGTTTTGACACTCCACCTAACTTTCCTCAATTTGCTATAAATTTTAATGCTGTTCTTATTTAATTTTAAAAATCATTAAACGGTATTTCTTATTATTCTTTTTAATTATAATGAAACTTGAGTACACCTTACTAGGATTAAACTGCCTCGGTAACATACATTTAAATTTTCGTAAATGAACCTACCATAGTTAGCATTGTAGATCACAAAGTCTACCCTATGATGTAACAATAAGCTTTTATCGGCTGTGCAAATTAATAGAAAAAACAGTCGCCTTCGCTAGGATTATCTGAAACTAGCGCCTGCATGTCCTTGATTTAGAAGTTCTTGGTACAAACACAATCCTAACCCTAATCTGGCTAATTAACTGGCGAATTAAAATATAAGTAAAATACTTCCTAAACCTAAACTAGCTACAATTCAACTGATCACGCTAATGAATTTGAGTAAAGCAATCTATCCGGCGTTCAAAGTAATTCTAAAAGAAAACCTGATGCGTTTAGTGCAAATCAGATAATTAATTGTCATGTGCGTGGAAATTAAAGCGCTTTAGGTGATTACAGAAACAAAAAGGCAACAAACGATGATTGGTTAAATTAAAGATGACCGGCGCCACCTAACGAGGACGAATGGCAGTTACAAGTATTTTCAAACAAATTTCTGACAAATGTTTCGGCAAGATGTTAGCTTGTGATCGTTCTAAGGAAAACCAAAGTTAATTTTAAATCAAAAAAATTTGATAGAAACTTACCATTTGGATTTATTTCCCCAATTTTAACTGAATCCTTCGTAAAATTCTGGAGTTCTAGGCAAAAACAAGAATTATTTTAAAATAAATTCGATTTTTATAAAAACTTACCATAGGTATTCTTAGTAAAAACAATTTTTGATTTTTTGGGTGGGGGTGCTTCTCCACTGTCTATGAGAAACAACAATCCTTAGATTACAAAAAACTGATTATCAAATATAAACTCACCGTTGTTGACCATAACAGAGTTAGTTTTTAATTTTTGTGTTGGGGGTGCTTCTTTTTAAACGTAGTTGGAACAACTATAATTGCTAAACAAGTTTAAGATCTCAAATTGTGTGTTGCAACAACGACACTTGCAACATGCTTTCTGATGTGCTCTCAAACTATCAGATCTGGTAAAATCTTTGTTACATTTGCTACAACCAACTCCAGTGGCCTTTCCATGTACGTTTTCTTATGACGTAACATATTTCTCTCTCGTGTAAAAGTATTCTCGCAAATATCACATTTGAACAGCTCTCCTTTCTTGCAACGATTTTAAAGTATTGATAGAGATTTCTTCAACGATTTTAAAGTATTTAAAGATCTTCAACAATCAAGTGATCAGAACCATCTGTTCATATACCTGTGAAAAAATGTTGCGCAACAACACTTTCCCGGCGTTTCCTGACATGTTTATGCTATTTTTAGTAATGAATTGAGCCAGATTTTTGCAATGTCTTCCTAATACCCTGTAAACACCTAGAGAAATCCCCACTGAAAAACCGTTGGAGAAAAACAGAGTTGTGCTACACCTCACTTCAACAGCAAGTCAGTAGAGATAGTTTTTTCACTATATCCAATTTTTCTTTTCGCATATTGGTAAAATTTGTATATTTTTTGATCAACATTTAACCAATCATTAAGTGAAATATTGAATTATTGTACAGGACATTTTGTCTGCGATAAAATTGGTTTTATCTGTAGTATTTTTTTTACGGGCATAAATATCAATTAAAAATTAGCAAAAAATACATATTAAGTAAATTGATTTTTTTAGAAATAGTTATAGCTTACTTAAAGTCAAACGGAACCCTAAATACGATTCAGCTTCTGAAACGAAGTTCACGTTATACTGCGAAAATACACTAAATACGTTGTCTTAGTAATTATCTACTGCATGTATGATAAATTTTATAAAATCGTTTTAAATAAAACTTATCAATGTTAAAGCTGCATAAAACTTTTATCAAGTACATGTAAGACTAAAATGTATTTTTTTTACATTTGAAACTAAATCGATTTAAAAGAAATAACTTTTATAAACACTAAAAATTAAAAATAAAATTGTTGGTCTAATGGGAAATCAAGACCGAGTTAGAAGATAGGGTTTTTTTAGAGTTAGACTAAAGCTTTGACTTTGACAAGTGGCTGATTGTGTTCTACTGTGATAATATTAACATTGTAGTATACATACCGTGTTGTTCGGATACAGTTGCTGTTGTTGTTGTTGTTGTTCTTTTTGGTGCCGTTGTTGCAGCTGAAAATTATTATATTACACTTTTCTAATTATTTATAATTTAATTAAAACCACACGATTAAGTTGCAAATTTTTTAAAATAAAGGCGCATTTAGAAAAAGGCAAAATTTAAAGGTGGCAGACACACAGAGTGTTTTAAAAAATTTATAAAAATCAAAAAAAGTTTATTTCAACTGCAAGTAAGTTTTTATTGAAGTTTAATTTCAAATTAAATTTCGTAAACTTAATTAAAGAGCTGCAATTAAATTTCAAATGACTTTAACAGGCGAAAACCGACTGAAATTAAAAATGTGACATAGGACCACACTGGCGTGCCACAAGTTACCTAAGATTAAACAAGAACATTAATCGAAATTTAACTTCATGTCTCGTAACTTCACAAAAGCTATTAAATTTTAAATAATTTTTGTGAAAAAAACTGCCTGCCCCACTACGCTAACTTTTCCCTCTCCCTCATTAGTTTTAAGCCACAAAGTGCTTTAATCTCACACGCTGTTTGCTTACACATTTTTAATTTTTGTCTGAAATTCAGTGGCTAAAGTTTATGTCAACATTAAAAATCGTCGTTTTAAAAACATCTCATTAACCCACAAAAATTCTTGATCACTTTATGAACCAAAAACTACAAATGATCCAAGCACTGCCTTTATTTCTCCTTACTCAGCCAGTGAGCTTAGTTTTTCGCAAATGTCCAAGCAAAAGAAAGCAAGCGCTTTTAAAAAAGTTGTTATAAACTTTCTGTAAAGAAATGGTTTGTTGTACAGAATTTGAAAATAGCCGACAAAAAACTCATTTCTAAGCTTTTCGGTCCCACACTTGTCTGGAGATAAATGTCGGAAGGAAGGAAAGAATTTAATTGTTTGCTTAATAAAGCGGACGGAAGATGAGTGTATGTTTGAGAAACGCGTCAAAACGCGTAATCAGCGCAAGATTTTTAAATTGTAAACAAATTATTTTTTGGTGAGATAAATTTGGCTGCCATGATTTAGTGTAAACGGCTTTTAAAGCAGATAAATGAAAAGACAAACGGCCAAATAAAAAAAATACATTTTTTATTACTGTAATTTTTGGCGCACATAGGGCAAAATCTAGAGGTAGCGAGTCCTAAAGATATCTAGCTTCTCTGTTGCTTTGAACAAGATCCCAGTCGTATCTTAGTAAATAAAAGTTCTTAACAAAGTCAACAAAGCTTAAAAAAATTGTAAAATTTTATTTACTAATAGCTGCAGTTGCCAGAAACAGCCAGCCAGATACGAAATAATAAAGACGTTTCTAGAAAAATAAATCTAAACGTTACAATCGTCCCGAATTTGATCAATCATATAACAACGAACTTAACTGCCTTCAAGTGATCTCACAAAACATAGATTCGAAAGAAAAGAATAAAATGTCGAAGCCGCTTACTACAATTATTATCTGTTTGAGAAATCACGCGGCGTGTGCGTGATTAAAATGATAAAAAGTCGGTTCGAAACCCACAGCGAGCGCTAACATGGGGTTATCAAAAAGGTGTTGACCAAACACACTGCAGTGGTTGAAATTGATGATGTGATGTTGGTCTGTACATTTGAGTTGAAACTATTTTCATAAAAAATATATAAAGCTGCAATGAACTAAGTGTATGTATTGTCTGTTTAAATATAACAAAAATATTGCGAAAAATTTTTTTGTCGCTTGTTTCCTTTCTAATTACACAAAACAATTATTTTGAATAATTTTTCAATTGTTTGTCGATACGACCCCCGATAGAAGTTTCACGTCTTTTACAGAATTCTACTTTTAAACCAAGCAATTCATCGTGATAGCTTCTACATAGAAGATACAATCTTATCTTTAATATAGACTTAAAGATTAAATAAAAATTACAACTTCTTCTTTTTCTCCTTTCGGCCTTTTCCTTCAGTCAGGGGTGGCCACAGCGTATCATCATCCTCCAAACCTTCCTGTCTTCAACATCCGTCTCCTTTGCACCAACTTCCCCCATACCTTCTTTCACTACATCTAAAAATCTTCTCTTTAATCTCCCTCTTTTCCTCTTTCCCGGTAACTCCATTTCCATCATCTTTTTTCCTACATACTCTTGATCTCTCCTCATGACATAACCATACCATCTTAGCCTGCCCTCCCTCATCTTCATTCCTAACCGTTCTATTTTAACAGTACTCCTGATGTACTCGTTTCTAATCTTGTCTTTTCTCGTCACTCCCATAACAAACCTCAGCACTTTTATCTCTGCGACTTCCATCTCTTCCACTTGTTTCTTTGTGACTGCTATTGTCTCAAGTCCATACACCATTGCTGGTCTTACCACTGAACTGTACACTTTTCCTTTTACTCTAGCTGGTAACCTCCTGTCGCAGATTACTCTCGATACTTTTCTCCATCCGTTTCATCCTGCCTGCACGCTCTTCTTTACCTCCCTCTCACAACCACCACTTTCTTGCACCGTTGGTCCCAAATACTTAAATTCCTTTACTCTTGGCACTTTTGTATCCTCCATCTTCACTGTTTCATTGTCATTTCCTCCATTTATGCACAGATATTCCGTCTTTGACCTACTTACTTTCATCCCTCTTCTTTCCAATGCATACCTCCAGGATTCGAATCTCCGCTCCACTTCTTCCCTGGTCTCTTCGCAAATCACAATATTATCAGCAAACAGCATTTTCCATGGTGGTTCTCTTCTTACTTCATCCGTTAGCCTGTCCATTATCACTGCAAACAGGAACGGACTTAACGCTGATGCCTGGTGCAGTCCGACCTTGACCTAGAAACTTTCTGTGGTTCCTCACTTACTGCACACCTCACCACTGCTTCGCTTCCCTCATACATATCCTGTACTAGTTGTACATACTTTTCTACTATTTCTGATTTTCTCATACAGTACCACAGCTCTTCCCGGGGAACCCTGTCATAAGCTTTCTCCAGGTCCACGAATACACAATGTAGCTCTCTTTGACCTTCCCTGTACTTTTCCATCAACATTTTTAGAATAAGCATGGTATCGGTGGTTTCCTTTCCTGGTATAAACCCATATTGCTGTTTGCTGATCTCCAATCTATCCCTTAGCCTGGCTTCAACGATTCTTTCCCATACCTTCATTGTGTGGCTCATTAGCTTTATTCCTCTATTGTTTCCATAGCACTGTGCGTCCCCTTTGTTTTTATAGATTGGGATAAGCACACTGCTTCTCCATTCTTCTTGCATCCGTTCACCAATTAATAGTCTGTTGAACACTCTGGTCAAAAACTTTATCCCCATCTTTCCATGTACTTCCAAACTTCTACTGGCAATTCATCTAGCCCAACCGCTTTACCTTTTTTCATCCTTCTTATTACGTTCTCTACTTCTTCTCTACCTACACAATTTACCTCTTCGTTAACCACTTCTGCTTCCTCTGTCCTGGGGTCTCTGTTATTTTCCTCGTTCATCAGTTTCTGAAAGTACTCCTTCCATCTCTTTAACACTGCCTCCGATTTTACTATAACATTACCACTTTCATCCTTTATAACCCTCACGTGTTATACATCTTTCCCTGCTCTGTCTCTCTGCCTAGACAATCTGTACAACTCCTTTTCACCTTCTTTTATTTCCAATCTAGCATACAAATCATCATACGCACGTCTCTTCGCCATTGCAACTGCCTTCTTTGCCTTACTCTTCTTTTGTTTGTAGATCTTTCTACTATTTTCATTTCTTATTTTGTCCCATGCTTTCTTTGCCAGGAAGGGCATTTGGCGTAAAACTTTTTTGCCCAAACAGACAAATGCGTAATCATCATCAATAAAAACTACAATTATGGAATGTACATTTTTGAAGGTAGTTTACACCACGAGTTTCACAGCTACTCTATGTTCAGCTTCATCCCTATGAATTACAATGTGCAACAAAAAAAAAGTAAAAAAATGTTGAATTTTCTTAAATTGAGTTTTGAAATTAAACAGTTTAATTTAGGATTTTTTTACTATTCTATTTTCATTACTCTCGTATAAAAATGAAGTATGTTGATTCATCATTTCAACTTTTTTAAGTTTATCGCCCAGAAAATTTATTTATTTGCAATGACAAATTTTACTTTTTTGCATAAAATAATGATTGCTTTCTTTGAAGTTCGCTTACCAAAATTAGTTCCTCTTTAGCTAGTATCACTTAGGCTGCTAATACTTGTTCATTTTCTTTAAATAAATTATAAATAATTAATAGACTACCTTCACTTTGAACAGATCTGCAAAACCCAAATCCAACTAAAAACCAAATTAAAACATTCATTTTTTAAATGACGTTTCTCTTAATGAAGCTATTACAAGTTTGTCACCATTGAACAGCAGGGGGAAGATTAAGCTGAAAATATAATAGCTTGCAACATAAAGTAGTTTCATTGTTTGAATCCAATCTATGTTAAATGCAGTTAATACATTTTTTGTCATCTATTTCCCTTACGACATCCTGACAGCGATTATTCATTTACAGCGGTTCGTTTTCTAAATCTCAGTGCCCTAAATCTCCGTTAATTGACAAACGCAATAACGACTAAGCGTTTGCTTTACCCGCGACTTTTTTTTAATTGAAAGAGGTAATATATCAAACAATGTTTGCATGTTACTATAACAGTTGATCGAACGACTCTTGTTCGAAACGACATTAGAGCGAAACGATACTTGATCGAAACGGCATTAGATTAAAAAAAATTTACTTTTGTATATTTCTGCGACTAAACAATCGCTTTGTTGCTGAAATTTAAATTCATAAAAAGTAAAGGCCATCAGTAAATATACAGTTTGGTTTTAATTTTCATATTTTTTTGCCAAGGTCAAGGTCAGGGTTTCTCAACAAGGTCCTTGGGCAAGGCATTTTTAGGGGGACAACAAGTGGATCTCTTGTCATCGTCATGTTTCTTTAGATGCCTATTGCTGCCATTTTTTTGCATTATCTTTACTTTGCAGTTCTATTTTAATGATATATCGTAAAATATTCCAGGTTACAGCGACTATCAATATTAAAGTTGTCTATTCTGCAGCAGAGAAGCTGGCAAACTTGATAAATTTTAAATGCGTTGAAATTCACTACCAATATTGAATTAGACTAGAAAACAAATGCTATCGTTATGCTGATGCGTTTTTAAATAAGGATGAACCAGGCCAACACAGGTTAAAATTTATTGATTCCAGTAGTTGTAAAGATTTTAATGTTTTAAGAGCAGCATAAGATAATCATAGTTCTGTGCAGCACACTAAGTAGTTTTTTTAAAATTTTGCCTTTTCTTGCTTTTTGCTGGTGTTTTTTTTTGGATTTACCTTCTTCCCGTGTAAAGGTTTTTATAAATATCTATGAAATGTTTTATTTGCTTGTGATATATACAAGTACTACAAGAGTACACACAGGTTCCATGCTTTTATTCCTGGGGCTGGTGCCAGGTTTGTTGAAATGAGCTTGTTTAGAACAGCTTGGGTTAAGTTTTATCACATGTGTAGTAGCTTGTCAAGCGTTTCGTTTTGTACATCCAGAAATGGGACCTTGTTTCATCATGGACCGGAGTTGGCGTCTTTGTATGTGACAACGACGACGAAAATCGAATTAAAAGCCCGAGTTGAAATAGAAATAGGAGTTTTTTTTAGTTGATTTAAACATTCTTATTTGTTTTCAAGTTTTTTATTTGTTTGATATAATTTTTTTTACTTCTTTTCGCTTTTGACTTTATTTGCTTCATGCCTTACAGCTGCAATTGGATCTGGTCTATTGTTCTACAATTTGGAATTATTATTTTTAAGACAACCAACTTTTCCATTGCAATCAAAAATGACAAGTAGTAGATATTTTTTAAAGATCGGTTACTTTTTTAACATCTAAGAAATACAAAATCTTTTAATTTGCCGGTCAAGCTTCTCGCTTCTTTAATAAAGCATAAAAAAAATTGTAAATTTAAAACTGCGTAAATTAATTAAATAAATGAATTGCGATATATAAATTCATTAAAAAAATTGGTCAGAGTTCAATGGGCCGCATATTTAATACAGAAATTAAAAATTAAAACAAATTGCTCACGAAAAATCACGAAAAATCGATTTCGACCTTTTAAAGTTATCATCAGTTTTTATAAAAAATCAAAGTTTTTAAAAATTTCTAAAAAAGTTTAAAAACTCTATACAAAGACATAAAGTGAAGCCCCAATAAATGCTACAAAAAAAAACGACACAACAGCTAACGTCATGATTATCAATCACGTAACGAAGAGGAAAAAACGCACAATGTAAGACTTGTAGCGAATCAAAAACCGCAAACTTCTGCAAAGATCAAAAGTGTTAAAGCGTTAATTGAAAAGACCAAAAAAGCCGCTGTAGTTTGCTCATAGTCTGTGCAGTTTGAACAATAGTAAATTAATAAACGGGTTTAACCCGAATTATCCCAATGACTACATTTGTAGTCAGTTGTAGTCATTATTTCAAATGCATTTTCTAACTAAAAATAACTGTTTTTTTTATTATTTTAGATTATGAATAGCTTTGAGATATATAAAAGTTGTAAAATATCTTTACAAACACTGTTTTAAGTTGTGCCATAGAATTGTACAGCCTATCAAAGTTTTTAGTTTTTAGTTTTTTAGTTTTACCCTTGGGTTAATATGGGTTAAAGCTCAATTACAATTACAAAATAGGAAAAATTTATTAATATTTATTTTGGCATTCAAATAATTGATCCATTTATTTTCACACCAATCCAATAAAGTTTGGACCGGTTCTTCTGCAAATATAGCCATGAAGCATTCTGTGAAGTCGGTTTGGCATTAAGAACGTCGAAACAATATTTATAAAGATGTTTAAGGAGAGCAGCTTGGTCATTGTCATTATTAACGTTAAATTTGTCCAGAATGAGCAGTTGTTATTCCATCGGGTACAAAATTTATTTTTTGTTTGTCCCACGTGTTGCATTTTGCAAAATTTACACTCTATTACCTAAATACCATAATTTTCGCAAGTAAAATTTTGCTTTAAATTTAAATTTTTGCTTTTTTGAGAGCGAAATAATAGAATCAACTGTTTTAACCATATTTTTACAGTTTTTAAAGTTTTTACCTAAAGCGCATTTTCCTCGTGAGTATGAAGCAGGCTTGTCTTTATTAGGACAAATTTGAGATAATTTATTGCAATTCGTTAATTTAGTAGCAAATTTGGTGGGTATTTATACACAATAGTTGCTTCTAGTTTTAGTTTCTTTTCTTGGTTAGAAAGTTGAAAGAAATTTAGTAAACTGCGTTGCCCAAACAATTGGAAAAATTTGGAGAAATTCAAAGTTGTAAATTTTCTCTTTCATTATTTGATCAAGTGTTGTTTTAATCAAATGTCGTTCCGATGAAGTGTCGTTTCAATGGAACGTCGCTTCAATCAAGTGTCGCTCGATCAATTATCGTTCAATCAATTTTGTTCGATCAACTGTCGAGTCACGGTTTTCACCTTAGCTTTAATTTTAAGTTCTTCTCACTGTTGATATATTTTAGAACTGGTTTATTTACTGTCTCATATCATAAAATAATTTGAAGTAACTCTTAAGTTTTTGCCAACATCTTGAAAAATAAAAAAAAGTTCTGGCTGGGGTACAATCGGAAATTTTTTGGGGGGAACAAACAGACACTGTCCGATTGTGCCCCTTGATGACTATATATAAATGTATTTTGTACAATAGCCTACTTCGCTTGATTTATCAAGATATAGTAATTAGGCTTACCATTATAACTAATTTTATTAATGTTTATAGCAACAGTTTTGAAATTACATATAATCAATGAATTATAACAATTTTTTCTTACTTTTGATATTTATTATTTGATAATCATTTATGAAAATTATGGTATAAAATATACAAAAAAATTCTACCACTGGTATGTTTACCGAAGAAAATATAAACGCAGCAGTGGTCATAGTAATAAATGGTGTTGTATCTATAAGGTGTGCAGCAGAAAAGATGGGTGTAGCTAAAAGTATACTACATGAATATTTGAAAAAGATAAAAAGAACTGATAGTTTAAAAGTTGACAAAAAAAGATTTCAACCGAATTATGCATGTTGTCAAGTTTTCAACAAAGATGAAGAAAATAATTTGAAAGAGCATTTAGTTATGTGCTTTCACATGAATTGGTCTGACAAAGCTGAAAGTTAGAAAGATGGCCTAAAAAGTTTCAATTAAAATTTAAAAAATTTTTCTAGCTGTTGTAATAAAACAAAATTGGCGGGTAATAACTGGCTATATGGTCTTATGAAAAGGCACTCTGGTCTGAGCCTAAGAAAACCAGAAGCATGTAGCATATCAAAAGCAACAGCTTTTAATAAGCACACCGTTGCTGCATTTTTTGGAAAACTTAAAAATATTTGTGATCCCAATGTGGAATTTGCTAATGGAACCAAGTTTTTTAACTTGAATGAAACGTTTACATAAACTGTGCAAAAAACAAGAAATGTTGTGATCTTGAAAATGCAAAAGCAAGTTTCACAAATAACTAGCTCCAAAAGAAGAACCTTGGTAACAACATGTTGCTTTGATGATGCCTTAGGTTATTCTTTAACTCTTACAATGATGTTTCCACGAGTGCATTTCAAGCGACTTATGATTAAAGAAGCATCTACTGGAACTTTGAGCTTGGCCAATTTTTCAGGTTAGTTACTTGACTCATTGGAGAATATTCATATTTAAGCTATGAAGTGTCGTGAATATTACATTAGTAACACTACCGAATTATATATTATTTCTATTTATTATATGGATTTGAAACAGGTTATTTTATTCTAGCTGTATCAAAAGACTATATTAATAAAGCATCTAATGTCTTGGTGATCCTTTATGAATGTATTAAAGCTTTTTTTTAAACATGATTAACCCTCCGTCTACCATGGGGTCTGATAGACCCCAAACGCTCTTTTTACGTTTGATAACTATTTTAGTTTAAATGGTACCACATTCAAACTTAGTGACTTTGTGCACATACCCTAGAACTATAGCCAACATAAACTACAGTAAACAAAACTAACTTGTAATATGCCTGAAAAAAAAAGTAACATTGTAAACCATTGGGGTCTGACAGACCCAACTGCTTTGCATTGTAAATCCTGCTGTTACGTAAACACAAATGTTTTGACAGCATTTTTTTTTTGAAAACACAAGAATACGTAAACTATTATTTGTAGCTTTTTTTGCAATAATAGTATAAAAACCACAAATGTTAGATAATTATTTTATGATATATTTGTTTGCTTCTCGAAAAACAGTATTTCAATTTCAAAAAAATCTTAACTGGTTAAAATCAATGCAAAGATTGAATAGCTGTCAACTGAACAAATGTGCATTATGTTTGCAAAAGCTTATGCCAAAAGTAATACAAAATGCTGGTTTATTGTGCCATTTAGCTATCCTGCATGAAATGCAAGTATAGACCTTCGTAAATTACAGCAAACCTACATGGGGTCTAATAGACCCCACTGGTTCACAACGTTAGTTTTTTTTGTGGTAGACGGAGGGTTAATGTCTATTCTACATCCTTTATATTTGTGCCTGCTCTGATACCCAAAATAATATATTATAGAATTTTAGTTGCTTTTTTGTAAACTCTTACTTGACTGCTTTTTCACTATTAGCTGTCTTAAATATTATTATTTAGGTTGGATGACTAGCTCTCTATCTTTAAATGTTATGGAGCACTGTCAAACATTCTTACGCTTCTATTAATAATCAAGCTCTGATTATTATGGACAATTATGAGTCTCATTTATCAATTAATGTTATTTAATATTTCAAGTAACATGGGATGACTTTCTTAACTATTTACCCTCACTGCAGCCATAAACTACAGTCGCTTGATGTGTCGGTTTATTGACCGTTTAAATCCTTTTCTTCTTCAGTTTAAATGCTCAACTTCAACAGAAACCAGAAGCTTCTTTGACCATACGAGTATATGATATTTCAGGGTTGGTCAAAATTGCTTATAAAAAAGCTATGACTCCAATTAATATAATAGCTGGGTTTAAAACGACTGTCATATTCCCCTTACATGAACACATTTTTGAAGAATGCGATTTTTTACCCAGTCAGGTCACTGATCAATCTAATGATGCATCAATTACTATGCATAAGATATATTTTAATGCATAAACACGCTTTTGTATTTTCATTTTTGGCGCACTTTTTCGTTATCTGCTACTGCAGTAAACTTCTTTATTGTTTTTTTTCATTGTTTGGAGAGTGCAAGCACAAATCATGCTTTAATATTTTGTTATTTTGCTTATTTTAATTCTTCTTTTTCCTTGTCCGATAGTGCCGTATGCTTTATCCAATTGCGCCCCATGCATGGGGTACTGTTGGACAGAAAAACTATTTAGTTTAAAATCATTTGTTCTTCTGGTAGAATCAGAGGCAAGTAAAACTTCAACAAATACAGAAGGCGTAATATATTTATTAAAGAAAAACTCAACACGACGTTTTGTCTGTTATATTGGGTGGACTTCATCAGGTGAAAGCAGAAAACAATGCGCAACGTATTTAAAAACCAAGAAGTTAAAAACACAAACTAATAAACACAAGGTGAGAAGCGAACATACGTAACAATTTAATAAATACTTCGTGCAACAGAAACAAATTTAACAGGTTGAAAACCCACATTCGTTGAGATTTTTTATATTGCTATATATTTTTGGAAAACATTCCTATCTTTATCATTTATTGAATTTTTTGTATTATTAATATATAACGATTCTAAAAATTTTCGTTTATCATAGTCAATGTTATAATTCAATATTTTAAAATTCCCAAAATCAATCTTATGTTTACAATTAAAACAATGCTTAACCAATAAAGTTTTTTATTTAAATCGTCTTCTTTTAATTTAGCCAAATTAATCGGTTTCAAATCACGTTTATGTTCCGATAAGCGAGTATTAAAGCATCTTCCCGTTTCATCAACATATACATTCGAACAACATACCAATATATACGTTCCAGTATTAACCGAGATCTTATTCCCATAGCTTTAAAGCATGCGTTGAAAACACAATCTTGTTTTAGGTAAGAAGCTCAACAGATTTTAGTAGAATTGACTACGACTTGGTTGAATAACGTTATTCCACAATATTTAGATAAGTTTTATGTACCATGACAATCATTCAGCTTTTATAACAAATATTTGAATGCATTATCTATTTCTAAATTTCAGTCAGATTTCTAAAAAACCAAAATAAACAATTTCAATCGGACAGCAATATTTTGGCATCTTCGAAAGCAGGTCGGGATAATTACTTGCCCTATATATTAGCCCCTGCGTTGATTTCCTGCGAGTCAGGAGGATAATATAGAAATAAAATGAAAATAACAACGAAAAACTGAAATTATTTGTTAAAACATGATTGCTTCTTTTCGCGTCATAAACAATATTTAATTTTTTTTAGTTTATCTTAATCGTTTTTTTTATATCAACTTAGTTACTGTGCTTTAATGGTACAGCGACCACGCACAATTAACATACTACATGTAAAAATGTATATTGTTTAGCTGCTGTTTCTTATTCGCAATCACTTTATCAATAACCATTCGAAAACGTAATAATGACTCGATTGTGAATAAACACTCAACGAATAACTGTTCATTTGCAGGGTGAAAAACATGTGGTTCTTGGAAGAATGGAATTGTTGCAAAAAGCGCAATACAGGCGGGTTTGACGGGGTGCTGGGGACTTCATATTATGGTTAGATCAAGGGAACCTAAACTGTTTAGTTAAACTGAACCTAAACTGTTTAGATCAAGGGCGTATACTCCATATATAGCTTTACTCCATATAACTCCATACTTATACTCTATATTCTAGCTTTCCGCAGTGAAAAGTATTTTCTAAAATTTTAAATCAATTATAATAAATAGTTTCTGGTATAGAATTTAAAAATAGCCAACAAAAACTCATTTCTAAGCTTTTCATCCGACACTCGTAAGGATATAACGTCAAAATATAAGAAAAAAAAAAAATTTATTGTCCAATAAAGCTAAAACAAGATGATTGAATCTTTGAGAAACGCGTCAAAACACATAATCCAGCCAACAATGCTGTGCAGGCCGCATGTGGGCCCTGCGAAGGCTTCCCGTACGGGACCCCTATCGATTTGGCCGCGGGCATAATACTGGCCCCGCACGGGCTAACCGCGCGGATCTGATCAGGCTTTCATTTTTAAGCCTTAATCAAAAATTAAAAAATTCTAATAAGCTAACCTTTTCAATTATTTAAAAAAAATAACAATTTGCATAAATAGTTTGAACCACATGAAACTCATGCGGGGCCACTGCAGCATTCGCAGCCAAGTCGATACCGGCCCCGTACGGGCTGCCCTCGCAGGCCCGAATTGGCGCTGCCTAGCATTGTTGGTTGGAAATCAGTGCAAGATTTTCAAGTTGTAAACAAATTCTTTTTGGCTGGCATGATTTGTAGTAAAAGCATATAAATGAAAAGATAAACGATCAAATGAAAGAATAGTAATTTTTTTAATTTTGAAATTTTTACACCTATATTGTTTACAAAGCTATTAGACCAATTGTATCACAACAATCTCGGTTGTATGGGTTACCCACGACTCATAAAGAAGATTACCATTACGACCGATTCTATCCATGATTGGCTCAGCTTAGCATTCCTTAGCAAAGTAGCTTACGTCTATTCTTGACCTTGTCTTACTCTTATATTGTGCAAATTGCATTCAAGATTCCTTTACTTTTCTCTAGTAATTAGACAACTTGATTTAACCTCTTCTGCTTTCCTTTGCTCTTTTAATGTATCCAATCTTTTCACTTATGTTCCCCTAGCAGAGATTATTGATATTTATGCTGACGCCCTTTATGACAGTGATCTTATAGCTCCAACTTTTCCCCGTAAAGTTTTTATTGAATTCATGCTGACAGCAACTAAATCTGTTTAATTTGATTTCAACAACGCCAAATAGATGGTTTAGCCGTGGGCTCTCCCTTGGATCCTGCGCTGGCCAATATTTTTGTCGATTATAATGATTCTCTATTGTTTGGAAGAGTGAAGAAAACCTCCGATGTACTATCGCTACATCGACAATTGTTTTGCTATCTTTGATTAAAATTGCGATAAACTTCTTTATCAGTTAAATTCCTTGCGCGTTTCTTTGCCGTTTACGTTTGAAAAAGAAGATAATTATTCTCTTCTTTTTCTTGATGTACAGATGAAAACGGTCGGCTCAAAACTTATTACATCTGTTTACAGAAACAAACATTTACAGGACAATACCTAAACTGGACATCCTTCAGCTCCTGGAAAAAATATACATATAGTCTTAATGATCTGTTAAGTCGTTATACTGCAAGCTAAACTCAAAAATATTTTTTCAATACTACTTATAAATGGCTACTCTGACCACGTTTTTGGTATCTGTGCTCGAAATGAAATACTTAACAGTAAAAGCGAATTACGAAGAATAATAGGAATGTTTTCGTACTATGCCAAATGGGTGCACAATTTTTTAAAGAATATTTGACTTTTGATTCAAACTAATCTTTTTTCCAGCTTTCCTCTGTCTAAAAATCCTCTGACTGCGTTTCACTCACTTCAAAAATAACTTTGCTCAGCTTACTTAACTTGTATTAAACAAGTAGTACCACTTGTAGTCGATTGTGATGCTTCCGACCATACATATGCGCGACACTCAATTAAGGAGGACAGCCTGTAGCTTTTCATTCGCGAACAAGAAACAATCGCAATCATTGATGCTGTATGGAAAAGGAACCATTTTCAATAAAGAAAACGTTTTATATTATTGACTTATCAACAAGCAGTCTCATATGTTTAATCCTTCTAAAATGGGAAAAATAATAAACAATAAGATTTAGCTTTGGCGCTCTGAATTAAGAAATTTTGATTACAAAATAAAACATCGACCAGTTGCTCAAAATTTTGCCGCTGACGCATTTACAAGGCTATGCTCTATTTTCTTAACCCCCTTAATTTTTGTAATATTTATAATTAATTAGGACACTCCGAAATCATTCGTCTTTCACATTTAATCCGATCAAATAAACTTTCCTTCTTAGTTGAAGACGTTAAAAGAATAGGTGCCAACTATCTAGTTTGTGCTAAATTGAAACCTCTAATTTATACACAAATAACGGAGAATTCGATACAATCAATGCGTTCGTGGGAAAGAAACAGCATAGATTTCAAAGGTTTTAGGCAAAGTAAGAGGTCTTTTGTACTTTTCGTTGTTGACGAATTTAACCAATTTTTGTTTGCTTTTTCTTATAACAAAATGAAAACGAAAACTGTTATTAAGTGTGTTAGTACTTTGTTCTGTTTGTTCGGTCAACCATCTTACGCCCACAGCGACAGAGATGCTGCCTTTTTATCTAAAAAATTCAAGGAATTTTGACTAAAAGAAGAATCGTTTCAAGTAAAAGCAACCCTTGCCAACCAAAGGCAATTCACAATTCGAGAGAATAAATTAGACTGTATGGAAGGCAGTATGTTTGTTAATTCGAACTTATCAACAACCAGAATCTACAAGGAAATCAGTACTGCCTGAAGCCTTGCACTCGGTTCGATCCTTACTTTGCACGGCAACAAACGCTACGCGGCATGAACGCTTTTTTGAATTCGATAGAAAGATAAAAAGACTTTTTTGTCTTCACTCTAAATTTTAGAATAATTGTTTTCATATAGCCGTAAAGTTTTGGAAAATCGTTATTTAGGCAAACGTCACAAAATTGGGAAAAACGTTTTTGCTCCATCCGATTTTTTTATTAATAATTGGTACATCAATGTTTTTATTTCAAGTGAAATTGTTTGGCGAAAAGGCTTCTTATTGCTTTTTTTTGTAGAATCTGTAGCTTTCACGAAAGATTTATCAGCGTAATATACCAAACTATCATTTTTTATTTACTTTGTATTTTGAGTATTTTGAGGGCATGAACTGAGGTCAATTTAACAAATCTTTATCACCTGACTATCTGATCTACGTCTAAACATTCATACAAGCTACGTCTAAACATCTACGTCTAAACATTCATACAAACGTTAAAGCATCTGCCCGTTTCACCAATATATCCGAACAATCTTTACAATAAATTTCATAAATTGCACCACGCTTTTATACTGTATTTCATCCACAGAGTCTTTTATTTTAGGTAAAATATTTCCAATTGTTTTATGTGGGTAAGTATACACGCCAATATTGAATTTTCTCAAAATTCTAAAAGTTTAATCATTAAAAACTTTAATATGTGTTAAACAAACATAGTTATATTTCTATTTATGCGATCGCTTTTATAAACTTTTTTATGCTTAATTTCTTTTTTCACTTAATTCAATAATCAATTTGGGTAACCATTATCACGTAAAGCATTACCAACACATTTAACTTCATTGGTCTTATCTCAATAATTTGTAATTTATTTAGAAGCAGCCCGGAGCAATAGTGTTTTAACCAAACCAATCTTTGAGAGAAATTATGACATGAATTAAAATTTAAATTTCTAGTCGTATGTGTAGGTTTTTTATAGGCTTTTGTAGTTAATTGACCATTGTTACGAATTATTAATACTTCTAAAAATGGAATAGCATTCTCAACTTCTTGTTCAACCGTAAATTTAATACTATCCTCAATATTATTTATAAATTTATGTTTTCTTTAAAACAACAAAAGTATTATCAATGTAACGTAGCCAAATGCGAGGTGGGGATGCAAAATCCTTTAGCATTTTGTTTTCAATCGATTCCATAACCAAATTAGCCACAATAACGGAAATAGGAGAACCCATCGCAACACCAAAAATTTGACGATAAAATGTTTTAGGAAAACATAAATAAGTGTTGTCTAAACATAAATCTAAAGCATTCATAATTTCATTGTTATTTAATTTATATATAATTTTTAATTCACTATCACATTTTAGACGATCAAAAATAACTGATTTAGCTGTATGAACAGGAATTTTTGTAAATAAAGATACAACATCGAAAGAAAGCATCAAATCGTTATCATTAATTTTAAAGTTAGATATTCTATCGATCAATTCGAATGAATTTTTTATTGATGAATTATTGAAATTTACTAAAGGTGTTAACATTTAGCCACAAATTTAGAAAGATTATATAAAGGTAAATTAATGAACGAAACAATTGGTCGAAGAGGCCAATCTGGTTTATGGATCTTGGGTAATCCATATATGTGTGGCGTAACAGCATCAGTGCTTCGTAAATAAAAATATTCTTTTTGACGTAAACGTCGTGTTTAGTTTTTCTTTGATAAATATAGTATGCTTTTTGTTATTTGTTAAAATTTAACTTCCTAAGTCTACCAGAAGAAAAATGAATTTTAAAAAGTATTTTTTTAGTCTTTACTATTTTTTTGGAACAGAATTTTAAACAAGGAAGCACGGGTGTTAAGAGTCTCTGGAAAGAGGCCACGAACGATAAAAGGTTAAGAACCACTGTGGGTATCTTCCCTTTGTTACTTCAACCAGTGCTGCAAATTCAATAGATTTTTATTCGAGTTCAAGTTCGAGTTGCTGACCTCCTCACCATGAGTAAAATAATAAAATTAAGTGAGTAAAGTAACCTTTAGTAAGTGAAGTAATAAAATTCTTCAGATGAATAATTACAATATTGGAGAACTTCCAGGGCATTAAAAAGATAAATCTTCAAACCCGGAAGCAAATGAAAAGAATTTGTTTAACAAAAGTAGTAAACAAAAACAAAAATAATAAAAACCCAGTCTGTCACCTAAAAGCCCGTTTCCACTTCCAGCATTGGCAGGAGTATTATTTGTTTGTTTTATTGCTCTTCTTAGCGCTTAAGCGTCGAAAGAAATAAAAATTCAAAATCAAACAAAGAATAATCCCGCCAACGCTTTTAGTGGAAAGGGGCCTTTAAACTGCCACTTTACTACGACTTTGGCGTGGTATGTTAAAAATTTTCTTAAATAGAAGCAAAAAATTGACATTTCAAAAATATACACAGAATAGTCGAAAAATCAATGTAAATCATATAAAAATAAACTCGAAATATACAGCTAAAGTTATTTAAACAATATTGAAGCATTAAATACTAGAAAGCACCAAAAAAACATTTAATCAAAAATTAAACTAGCTTTACCAATATAAGGGCTCTTTTCCACTACGAGTGTGGAATGCAGCATTCTTTGTTTGTTCTAGTAATTTTTTTTGCTTCGCTTAGCCTTGCTTAGATTTTAAACGCGGAAAGATCAATAAAAGAAAAAAGATTGCTTCAATCCACGCTCATGGTGGAAACGAGTCGGTAATCTAAGTGAAATTTTTGAAAAATTTTACTTTAGCAAGTGCTTAACAGTAGGTCGAACTGACGAAGCGGCTACTCTCAACGGCATACTATGATTTTTGTGTGTCAGTCTTGATCTAAAACAAGTTTTTGTAATTTTAAATTTAAAAAATTATTTGCATTGGTAAGTGCATCCAAAACCTGATAACCATTTCAAAACGCAAGCTCTCAAGTTTGGAAACTCCTTTTTGATACTTGAACACGATAAAATTCAAGCAACGTCTTGTACCGATTCATCGCTTTCAGCGTCATCACTCCATAGCTTTATGAGTTTGAGTTGGAGCTCAGGGGTTACAAAAGTGGGTGTAATATTAAAGGTAATAGAAAATACATCAAGCTCCAGCTGCTTGCTTTTAATATCCTAAAAGTTAAGGGATTGATTTTTTAACCGATTCGCTGGCCGCACAAAGTTCTAATGCGGCCCGCATGTTTGTTACCTCAAGGTTAAACGGCAACAAGTCATCGAAACTGAGGCGACGTTTTTTTAATACAAATAATTTATTTTATCTGATAAAAAAGCAAGATAAATAATACACAAACTTTTTTGGCTTGCTCCCTTATTCAATTCAAGTTTTCGCTTCTGAAAATAATTTGGTAACTCTAACTTTGTTGGTTTTTGGAACAGCTTTTACTCGACAAATTGCTTTTAGAGAGCCTGTAAAATTTTTTGAAGCAAAACTATTGCGTTAGCATGTGTTATTTTGGTTGGATGGTGTGTTTAGTGGGCTTGAGCACGCAACGTAACGTAAATAACGTAACGCATAACACTATAACCCTTTATTGCATAGCGCAGTGTTTCTCAAGCCTTTTTTTCTGCGACCCAAAATCGCTAAAAATAACGATTTGCAAAGATGACTGCGACCCAAATAAATTTGACTGAGCGTAGTGAAAACGTAGTGATCTCCAAAAAAAAAAAAGGTCTTCACCTTGAATCTGTTTCTGATTTCTTGATTGTCATCTCAAGAATCTAGTGTTCTCTAAAAAAAAAAAAAAGGTCTTCATCTTGAATCTGATTCCGATTTCTTCATTTTCCTCTTAAATTCGTAATGACATCTCAAGAAGGTTCTTCACTTCTCAAATCTTGTGCGCGCAGATCTTTTTCTTTTACGTGCGGTAATTTACAAGGCTTCGCGACCCATCCGCATAGTCTTGGCGACCCATGGTTTGAGAAACACTGGCATAGCGTATCATATATGATACAACCAACTTACCAATTATTTTTTCATTAAACATTTTGCTTTTGAATCAAAGAAAATGCAATATTTTTTTATTTTAAATTTTTTGTTTTTAAAATAAAGTGCAAAATATTTCTTTCATTTAATTTTTTGATTGAAAATTTATTTTTTCGGCAACCGTTGCTTATGATGAAAATAAATTTAAAATTTTTTTAAGTTTTCATGTAAATTTCCCCCTAAAAAAATTATAATTTAGTTTTTACTTCGTAATTAATTATTAGAAAACTTATTTTTAAATTTTTTAGGTAAGTTGACCAAACTGCACGTATAAATGTGGTTGTATCATATATGATACAACATGTGGTAAATCATAAATTGAAATGTGAAACTCAAAATTTTATTGGACCTGGAAACAGAAAACTAAAAAAAATACAAGACGAATTTTAAACTTAGAATGGCAAATTATTTTGATTTATTAGTATTTAACAGAATAGCTCAGTTCTATGACGCTCTAACTTTGGAGCAGGGGGATGAGAATTCGATAATCAGTCTATCCAAGTGATTTTTGTTCTTCATTTAGAAAAAACAACTTAGTGCAAAGTTTTCAATGGAGTTCGCGTGGCTTATACAATTTGAAATCCACTTGACAAAAGAAAGCAACAGCTTGGCCTCTACGGTCATACATAAAAAAATTAATTGTAAACGTATCATTAAAACAGTTAAGATTTTATAGTTATGAGGATTTAGAAATACTTAGAAAACAAGCCTCTTGAAAGATGAGAAGCACCAGACTCGACTTTCGCTCTTGTTAGAGCTCATCAGTGATGCTTATCTTACGGCGAATCGGACCGACTACCTGTGGTCGTCCGCGCAGGAGACAATACCACTAGACCACATAACCCGGACGATAATTCGACGGCATTACTGAACAAGGAATACATAGAAAATAATTATCGTCCGGATGGTGTGGTCTAGTGTTATTGCTTCCTGCGTGGAAGAACACAGGTAGTCGGTTTGATTCGCAGTGAGATAAGCATCACTGATAAGCTCTAACAAGAGCGAAACTCAAGTCTGGTGCTTTTTGTTCTTTTTTTCAACTGTATAAGCTTGCTTAAATGAAAATTGGCATTTTCTTAAATGAAAAATGCTATGCCAATGTTGTAATATGCATTTTTATTATCACCGTCTCTATTTCTTCTTCTAACTTGCAGGAAATGTTGGGGTGTCCTCTTTAGGCCAACTGTCAAGCGATTATCCCTACTTACTTTTAAAGAGATCTCAATAGATGTTGATTGCTGCCAGATGAAAGTTTTTAATTGCTTTTTTAGTTTTAATTTAGACATAGGGCTGAAATTTAAAGATATTTGATAAAATCGTCTATCCAAAAACAGAAACGTGCCATCAAAAATTTTTACCAAGAACAAAACAAATTCAGGTAGGTTTGGAATTCTAACTAAGACGATTATGTCACTCTAAATACAGGGCTAATTTTCATCTACCCCATCCTGATGACTGTTTTTATTCTAGTTTTACTTTTGTACACATTGTTTAAAAAATTGTGTAAAACTTTTTTTTAATAAACGCAAAATTTTATTCTGAAATTTTTTTTGCAAAATCTTCTTGAAGCACATTTTGTATTATATATGATACAACCATAAAAATTACTCCATGTTCTTTTTTTTTAATTTTTAGTAAATTAACATTAATTTAGATGCATTTAATGCTTTTTAAGCTTAATGTAAATTTTTTTTGTTTAAAATTAAAAATCCATGCAGTTAAATGGATTAAGTCATTTGCTTCGAGCATTAAAATTAGTAAAAAGTTTTCTTTTGGTTATTGTTTGCTGTGGTAGTTGATCATCCACCCCACTATCCTATATAAGACTTCCATCAGTGTATTTTGAAGCCTACAAAGAATTTCAATGATCAATATATAGTTTCAAACACTATAAACAGTATTTAAGTTATGAATTCATAAGCGCTTATAAAACGACTGCTTACATCTTGTAAAAATAAACCATAAAATAAATTGAAACTGTGTACATTTTTTTAACACTTTTTGATTGAATTGTAATGCAATGTTTTTGAAACGCTTTGAAGCGTGCAAAAATTTTCAAAATTTTGCCTATCACTAGTTTATTAAATTTGGACCAGGGACCCAATGGGTGTAGAGCTTAGCAAATAACTGATCAAACTGGTTATATTCTACCACCAGATTGTGGAATGAGATCTCAACTAGTTTTTTTATTATTAACCAAAACAATGTTGAAGGAAAAGCAAAGTTTACAACAGCAGACCAAAGTAAAAAGCAGCTCAAGTAACTAGATTGTTTTTTATTAGACGTTAAAAAATAATTAGTTTTTTTTGTAATACATTTTTTGGCTTTTCAGAAGTCAATAGTCGGCAGCGTGGTCGAGTGGTTAACGCGCCGGACTGATGATCAACATGGTCTCGGTTCAAAACCCACTTGCGCCATTCTGTTGTGTCCTTGAGAAAGACACTTTACGGCACTTTCCCCTGCTTGGTGGTCTTGACAAGCAGTTCTAAATTACAGT
Organism: Diplosoma virens; assembly: GCA_963680785.1. NCBI lineage: Eukaryota > Metazoa > Chordata > Ascidiacea > Aplousobranchia > Didemnidae > Diplosoma > Diplosoma virens. The sequence continues at coordinate 76,912,912 of OY796880.1, read as the reverse complement.
CATATCTCTACTAAATTACTAGCGGACAGCAATATCTTGGCATCTCCGGAAGCAGGTCGGGGTAATTTCTTACCCTATGTATAGCGCCTCCGTCGCTTTCCTGCGAGTCAGGAGGATAAATATAGAGATAAAAAAAAAACTTTTATAACTACGGCTCTCAAAAGACAATCGAATAAAAATATTTAAATAATTTTTATAAGCTTTTAATTAAGTCGAAGCTTTTTAACATTTTTTTCATCAAATTTTTCTCCTAAAAACTTATTTTCTTGTTTACTTTTGGAAAATTTCTGAGCTTTTTCAAATATTTTGTATGTTCTATTTTTACAACTTATACCAGGGGTTCATAAACTTTTAGCTTTTTCTTTCCTGATGTCAATTTTTGAGTTCCGTGCGACAGAACGTTCACGAAACAGTGAATCACGTAGTTTTTGTGGCTCTACATACCAAAGAGCTAAAAAAATGCGGATTTTGATTAATGTAAATGACAATTGTTACCAAGCAATTACACTGCAGATTTTTTACTGATAAGAAGGTAGCAGTATTTAAAAAATTTTTCTTCGGTCTCAGTTTTAAACAGTGTTTTTCGGGACCAATCAGGACCCGTTTTTATTTTTATATTTTAAATTTAAAGTTGCTTGATAAGCAGGGAAAAGTGCCGTAAAGTGTCTTTCCCAAGGACACAACCGAATGGTACAAGTAGGTTTTGAACCACGGACGTGTCCATCACGTTTGCTATCAATCACGGCGCTCTTAATCACTTGACTACGCTACCAACAAAATATAAATCATGAATTGACGTAATAATTGACTTACAAATTTGCCATGTAAATAATTTAACAGATACTATGACATCATTATACAATGCAAAAATTTTACTCGACATTTCCAAAAAACACTAAAAGATATAGAAATCCTAGAAAAAAAATGTTACTTGAGTAAAGATATGCAGTACTACAGTATATAAATGTTCCGATACATCAACGTTCTGCAAATAGGTTTAAAACATTGATAAAAACAATTGATAAAGTTTGTGTTAAAGATAAGACTTTGCAATTGTGCAAAACGCGGTTTTTTGCTGCTTTAGTTCCAGAGTTAAATCAACGCTTTTTACTTGAATTTTAAAATGGATTTTGGTAAATAAAACGGAAAATATACAAATAAAACTCTATGAAGCACTCGTGAATTATTTAAAGATTTGATTCTATTTAGGAAGGAACACGGCTTAGTTCAAAATTGTCTGGAATTTCGTCGCATTCGCTTGGAATACATTTTATTCAACGGATTTTTCTAAGCTTCTTAAAGAATTTTTAATCAACTTTTCCTTTTTTTGCTGTAAAACATATTTTAAACAGGCTACTTGAACCTTGCATATGCTTGGGTTTTATTGATGAAATAATCGCCTTCTTTTGAGAGAATATAAATCCAGTTTAAACTAATTAAGGCAAGTTCCTGTAGTTGATGTTTGATTGTTTGATACATTTAATGGTTCCATTTTTAAATCATAAGACCCCTTTTCGGTTTTCCAGCACGCAACCCGGATTTTATACGACAGAAACCAACACATGTCGCTACATTTGAGAGCGATGTTGCTTTTTCGAACGCACGTCATAACGAAAATGGCCACACCCTGTGTTATACAAAAATAAAAAATTAATTCACCGCTTATTGGCCAATATCTTCATGACGTTTCAAAAACAATGGAAGTGTATGCTTAAAAAATTAAAGTCAAAAATTAAAGCCATATTTTTTGTCTTATTCGGTTTTACTTATTTTGGTTTCCAATTAAAATTTACTGTAGATTAATTTGAATGCTGCGTAATAGCGCCGCACAGCACAGTGCTCAGCAAAGGGTGTGTCGCATGACGATGCTGGGTATCTCGCGAGATAAATGTCATTTGAACATATTTTTGTAAGAAAGAAAAAATTTTTTTTCAAATTAAATCTTTGCAATTTCTAAACAATTTGTCGAATCAAACTCTTAATGTGCATTAACAATTTTTTATTCACTAATTTGTTGGCAGCATGGCCGAGTGGCTAAGTGCGCCGTTGGAAGCCGCACACAATCAACTCTATCGTTATTTAAAACTTACTTTTGTCATTTAGTTGTGTGTTTGGGAATGACACTCATATAAATATTTTTCTGCTTGGTAATCTTAGCAAGCATCTCTAAATAAAAAACAGAAAAAATTAGTAAAAAATTTCAACTGGTCACCAATACCTTGGTATCTACGAAACCAAGTCTGAGGAATTTCTTAGCGGTTGTTTTAGTATAACTAGAGATGTTTGTTTCAGAATACTTGCGTATTCTAGTATCTTGTAGTATTCTAGCGTATTCTATCTTGTAGTATTCGTATCTCTAGTATTCGAGCGTTTACAACCCTAAGTATAGCTCCTTTAAGATTTTTTTGAACGTTAAGAAGATAAACAGATATGAAAATGAAAAAATGTTTATTTGTGATATTACAGATTACAGATGAATCAAATTTCTTTGCTTTGTTATTTCAAACATCATAAGCCTACCGTTCAGCAATCGTACTCAAAAAAACAAGCAAAATAAAGTGTATTTGGTATTTGAATTGAATAGATTTTTTACAATTTTGATTGAGGTGTGCTGCAAGTGGATAAAATTTGCAAAGCGCTGGCATGGTAAATAAATCACTAGTAACTGAGCGGTACAATATAATGACAACAAAAAAAGTTAAATTAAGTGTCTATCAATCAAAGCTTTTAGTATAAGAGAACACAGAAAAATGGATTCGTCCAATACCAGTCCGTATGCTATTGACTTAACCAAACTTTTCAAGGCCAGTTCATTTGAATGGGGCCCGTAATGGTCATGGGTATGAAAGCACGGAGCCTGAATGTACCCTTAAAGACTCCGCATTCCATTTATACTTCATTTATTAGGAAGCACTGATGCCAAATTTGGCAAAGTTGTTTAGTAGTTTTGACGCGGTTGACATGATCGGCATCTGTACTTCAATATTAGTAGTTTCTTTAGTCAGGGTTCTGAAGATCATGCAGTGTATGGTGGTCATGGTCGGTAGTTCTATGGTAAGTTAAAATAGGTCGCTTCTTGTCGGCAAACCTCAGCTGGTTGAATGCCCGAAATAGTTGGTAAGCGGTCTGTTTAAGTGGGATGGCACTTGGCGGTCCACAAGAGACCTGCTTAGCTTTCGACGTGACCCGACACTTGATCAAATAAAACTTGATCGAATAAAACTTGATCGAACGACACTTGATCGAACGACACTTGATCGAACGACGCTTGATCGAAACGACACTTGATCGAACGACACTTGATCGAACGACACTTGATCGAACGACACTTGATCGAACGACACTTGATCGAACGACACTTGATCGAACGACACTTGATCGAAACGACACTTGATCGAACGACACTTGATCGAACGACACTTGATCGAATAAAACTTGATCGAATAAAACTTGATCGAATAAAACTTGATCGAATAAAACTTGATCGAACGACACTTGATCGAATAAAACTTGATCGAATAAAACTTGATCGAACGACACTTGATCGAACGACACTTGATTGAAACGAAACTTGATCGAAACAACGTTTGATCGAATAATGAAAAAAAAATTTACAACTTTGAACTTGTACAAATTTTGTCAACTTTTCTTCCCAAAAAATATAGTGATCTGTAAAAAAAACTTTTTCACTTTGAATCTGTCCCAGTTTTGTCGATTTTTGTCCCAAAAACATAGCAATCTCTAAAAAAAACAAATTTTCTTCATTAATCTGTCTCTGATTTCTGCAAGAGGTTTGCAAGGTTGGGCCGTAGTACAATGCCATCCTCTAAATAACTAACTAAAATGTAAAAAGAATGCCAAAAAATGTCAGCATTAGGCATCCAACGAAGCGTAATCATGGCAAGAAACCAAGATGTTGCCCCTCTAAAAATGCTTTCCCTTAGGACCTTATTGAAAACTCTTACCTTGAAATTGACAAAAAATTATAAAAAATAAAAACATACTGTCTTTTTTTGAATTTAATGTACTGTAACAAAGAAATTGTTTAATTGCAGAAACATACAAAATCAAATCTTTCTTTTTTATCAACTGTCATTTCAATCATGTTTCGTTAGATTAAGTGCCGTTAGATCAACTTTCGTAGCACCAGCTTTTGAAAAACATCATTTTATATTAAATACAAATTTGCAATTGCAAATTTATTATTTTAAATTTGCAATTAGGCTCAGCAGCGTGATGAGCAAAAATAGTGTATGCAAAATTCAAAAGGTGGTAACGTAACGTCAGCAGTTTGACCAGTTTTCCTCCAAGATGCAGTAAATCGGAACTAAATAGAAGCCCTCCAAGATACAGTAAGTCGGAACTAAACAGAAGCCCTCTAAGATACAGAATCCCAGCCGACAATGATATGCAAGACCTGCAAGGGCTGTGTGAAGGCAACCTGTACCGGACTCGTACCGATTTTAGCGCGTGCGCTGCAGTGGCCCGGCATAGGCAAAGCACACTTGTTTCATGTAATTTAAGCTATTTATGTTCATTTCTCCATTCTTGAAAAACTGAACAAGGAAAGCTTATTAGCATCTTTGTATTTCAGATTACAAATAAAAATTAAAAGCCACTAGAAGCCTTTCCGGCCACAGCATTGTGGGATAGTATAAGTTTATTGTTGTACTTAACTCATGTTTAACCTCTAGGTTTGCAGATATGCTGAAATTGTAGCAACCATAACTTAACATAAAGTTCACTCCAAGGCCTTCCAATCTTTAAAAGAGTGAAACATTGTTTGATAGTTAACATATGCCAACTTTTGAAGTTTGTAATGGCCATTGTACGCGTAAATCTTAGAAAAGAGGGCAGAGAAAATCGATGCTTTAGAAAGACCGTTGCAGAACTCCTGATAAGCCGTGTCTGCATTAGGGTAAATTCGATGGCAACAAATTTTTACAAATTTATCTGTTAAAGCAATATAGAAACTCAACTTGATTTTGTGAAAATATTATTGTTACAAAAATGCTGGCATCGGCCGAGCCAAACTAGGTGGTTTAATAAACAAAGGTCGATGTTATGACCAAGAAAACTTTTTTAAAACATGTTACTAATATAAGTCCGTTTTCATTTGGAATAAAGTTAAAGCGTTTTAAAATTAAAATTAAAATTAAAATTATGATTATGAATAAGAAAACAGGGATAGAAAATATACGTTATTGCACGCAATAAGTCATTTGTGCATGCGGCTGTACCATTACAACAAAGAGTAAAATTGATAAAAAAAAGGGAATAAAAAGATAAATAAAAAATGAATAAATATAAAAAGAGATTGCTGATTTACGAGCACATTACTCATGAGAGATAGAGAAAGATAACAACACCATTAAAAATAATTTGAAAAATGTAAACAAGCACTTCTAAGCTATATAAAATAAATGTTGCATAACCATGAGTGGGAGTCTGGGAATAACTACAAACTCCGAAACTAAAAGGGTCAGGAAGGCAAAAATACTAATAAACTTTATTTTCGGCGCTTGTCGAAAAACCATTTTATACACCATCAAGTGCCCCAGACTATCGAGCCAGATCGGATCATGATAGTTTAAAATCTCACTTGGGTTGTAATGAAAATGGCAAAAATCCAGCTCATCGCCAGTGAATAGGTGGGATCCGTCGAAAAAAGCATCAAGAATCCGGGAATCCAAGCAAGTCCCATTGTTGAGAAAAGTGTGATTGATATCCACAATCGTGTCTTTGCGCTAAGTTTGGCAGCGGTAGATTTAATCTGAAAGTAGATAATTATTTTTAACTTTTTTGTTCTTAATTGATTTTTTTTTTGCAAACAATCACGTTATTCTTTCGGTAGCCTATACATGAAGGGCTAAATTTTTGATTTTTTAAAATCTATAGAAGTTTTTTAATACTGATCGATTGTACCAAATTGACTTACAAACTCTTTCCTCCAGACCACTTTACGAAAAATCACTATAAGTATTGTTGTGTTTGCGATTAACATTAGCCCGACAGGAAAAAGAAATCCGAAGTAGAGGGAATATCCGTGAAGCCAACACATGTGATCGGCTCGATACAAAGATGTTTTCAACGGTTTTTCTAAAAGTTGTTTTTGTATGTGATACTTAAATTTACATTGATAGAACTCCAATAGAAGAGTAAAATAAGATTACATTTTTAGTGATTTATAAAGGATTATTAAATGTTGTTTAAAGATTATTTTAAGTTTTACATATTACTGGAAAATATTTATACAGCAAATCATAAAAAAAATCTGAATGTATTTCTTTATCTCTCATTAAAAATACGTTCCCTTTCACAAGTTATTGGTTCAGCTACTTGCTTCATATTTCATAACACGTGGATTCAAGTCTCGCAAAACGTATTAAACTATATCGTCAGGTATTGCTTATCAGAAAAAAGTTTATTTTATGAATAAAAATTAATAATCGCTATTTTTGTGTAGGCCTAATTTGTAATTAATTTTAATTCTTACCTCCATTGCAGGTTTCACTTGAACCAATAGTATCCAAATACCCAACTGTAAGTGAAACATTTAAAATAATGATAATTAAAGGTAATCCGTAGGAATAAAGAAAGCTTCTTCGGAGAAACGTAGATCCGTAAGTTTCACGAAAAACCTTAGAAATATCGGATCAACTTCAATACCAACCTCATAAACTGACTTTCTTACACTAACCTTGACCAAGTTCAGATAAAAATCATAAGAGTAGACTGTCATCCAGCACCATGAAGCAAGGAAGAAATAGTGAAGGAGGATAGTTATAATAATGCAGCTCAAATTGTTGCCGACATTTTCCACCCCAATCACAAAAACGATATATGCATTCATCAAATTTAGGCATACGTTCAAGAGAATCTTAGTTGGTGTTGTTTTGCGCCAATCACTGCATGAATTCACAATGGTGATTCTTTTAAAATAATATGAAATAAAGACTCCTTAAATAAAAGAATTAGTAACTTGCTTCCTCAGGTAATAAAAGTGGGGTCCCAATATTTTATGATGTTAAATCTTTACTGTAGGTCCAAGACCTCTTAATTAAAGATGCAATATATGTGTATGTATATAACACTTTCTATCTTAATTTGTTGATAATGCTTTTCAGTTTATTAAGCAAAAACTTAAGATATTACTTTTCTGGGAATGCGATTGAAATAAAAAGCTTTCTACGTTAATTGTTGATAGAACTGTGTAGTTTATAAAGCAAAGACTTAAAGTATAACTTTTTGCTGGGAATGGGTCAAAATAAAAACATCCCCAGCAAAAAGTTATACATACATATAAGATTAATTTAAATCATTTTTTAAAACAACAAGATTCTGTTTTATTTTACAGAATTATTCGATGGCTACTAGAAAAATAAAAAATAAATAGTCATTATTAGCTGTATAAAAATAAAATCATTGAAGTTAAATAGTAAAACAAATAAAGAAATATTTGTGACGTGAAAAAAGAATATGAAAAAATAACTCGAAATAAGACAAATTCAAGTACAGAGGAGGATATGGTATTGTTTTAAAGTGAGATGAGATGACGTAGACGTGTTGTAAAAACAATTTAGTTCATATAGTATAAAAAAAATTGTCAAAGCGGCAATGTTTTGATGATGTGTACTTTTCATAATAGCAATCCACTTTATTATATTTACTTACAAATGGTAATTGCAGCATGTATCGTGGTAAATTTTTGAAAAAAAAATGATTACATTACAACTTTTTTTAGATATCTCAAAAAAGTTGTAAATCGAGCCGGTTTTTTGGGTCAATTTTGGGTTCGGAATAAATTCGGGCTTGAGTTTTTCAAAACATTTAAACTTGATTTGCTCCAAAATTTACAAAAATTCATTGTATTTCTTTTTTTTTACCTTTAGGTTTATTCTTTTGATCTTATTTGGAGTAGATTTGGTCTTTAAAAATATTTTAGGGTTCGGGTTGGCTTGGGCTTGAATTTTCGGATTTGAGCTGAAAGATAGGGCCAAATTCTAATCTTCAATACAATTACAATCAGCCATACTATGACTATTTTTGTAATTTTTATTACTACTTTTGGTGTTTTGTTTTTGCTTTCTTTTAATGATTTTGTTCCATAAAACATGAAAAATTGTTAAATATGAATTTTCAAAATACAAACTGAGGACAGTTTTTAATGCCACGTAGTCCACAATAGAGCAATCAATAACTCAACCTGATAACAATCTGATTTACCAAAAGAATGACGCAACTTCAATGCTCAGTCTACTTTAGTGATCTTAGTACTTTGGTGATAAAATACCAGTACATCTACTTAAGAAGTTTATGATATAAAATAAAAATTGTGTATCGTATCATAATGTCTACTATTCATTAACTAAATCGTGGGAAAACAGCAAAGGTTTTAAGCTAATAATAATAATTGTTGCTTAATTTTCTTGATTTGCTTTTAGACGGCCAAGGTAATGTTGTCCTGTTGAAAGTGCTTTGTTAAAATAAGCTAATGCTTAAAATCGGCCTAGGTAAGGCTGAAAGCAGAAGTGCTTCTTTAAAGCGGTAGTACGGTGGTAACAAATTTTGTAAAGATAAAATAACACTGTGATAATTTTTTCACTATTAGTTTTTTTAATTACTTCTTTCAAAACCGATTAATTTTGTTAGTAAAAAAATCAAATACAGAAAAACGTTTGTGTTATAAAAAAGTCTTGTTTCATAAAAAATAAAAAGCAAAAAATCGATTAAGTATATTTTTGTACTTAAACACTTAGATATTTTTTTGTTTCTACAAATCTTTTTTACTAATTTTTATACGTTTTTTTTAGTTACGAAAGTCAAAGTACACTTGTTAAAAACTATTACGACAGAATCTTCCTGAGACGCTCTTGTTTATAGTAATTGAGAGGAATAACTTTCTGTATTCTTTGTCATGCACCCGTTCAAATCAAGCGAATCAAGTATTTGAAATATTGAATTTTAAGCAAGTGGAAAGTTTTTGGTTGGCTTTTAACAAAAACTAATAGTTTAAGCAATTCATTGGCAATTACGATTCCTTTTAAATAACTGTTAAGTCAACATATCATATCAGGTACTCACGCGTTTAATAAATGGAAGAAAATGGTGTTGGCCAGTGCGATAACCGAAAGAACGCAGGCCACGTCACTAACAACGTCAAGAACCAAGTCATTAGGAACTCTGCTTCTTGCCTGGAATACATGAAAAGTTAAACAGAATTAGTCAGTCAAAAACAACAAAAAAATATTTTATTTTTTATGTACTGTTTGATAACTTATTTTTATATCAAATTTTTAATTTGTAAAAAAATGAAAGTAGCTGTAGTAGGTTTTCTGCTTAAAAAATATTTACCACCAATAGGGCAAAGTTAGTGAGATGGTTGCATTGGCATACTGGAGGAAACAGAGATTGGTTTAAACAACAACCAGATGATAACCATTGGTTGGAAGAAAAATCCCAAAATCTACAACCAAGTTCTGTTTTTATAGCCTGAAAATCAATAAAAATCTAAAAGTTAAAATTTAATATTTTGCGTTAAATTTTAACATTGGTGGCAAAACTTAAAGTTTGTTTTTATTAGGGTATGTTTATTACGTTGAATTTACTTTGCGATAGCTCGGCAATATTATTAATGATCATTTAAACAAAACTTGATTGGTTGTTGTGTTTTTAATTATTTCAATTGTAAACCAAAGTTTTTGCAGTTTACATTGGATACAAATCCAAAACCAATAAACTTTCTCATCAAGCGAAAACGTTCGTTGGAAACTGCATTCAATTAACTAAATTATTTTAAGGCTACTGTTTATTTTTGTAAGATAGGCCTCTATTTATCCAATTATGGCGTAACATCGCAACCCAAAAGTACCGACAAATCCGCTCTAACAATGAAATGCAAACCAACGTATACGCAATTAAAAGTCTTTTAACAAAAATTTATCACCCTTTTTCCAGTAAAGTCACATTGACAATTTTATTTAACTGATCAAATTGCGATGTTTAAATTTATTAATAAATCGGTCAAATTTCAATTTAATGTAGAAAGTAAAAGTTAAAAATTTAAAACCAACTGTATCATTACGAAAAATCGATATAAAGTTCATCATCAATTTTATATTCAAATAAATTCTATTTGAATAACAAACTGAATAAGAAAAATAAAAGAAGAAAATAGAATCTATTTGAACATAAAACTGATGATGAACTTTATAGGTTGAAATCAATTTTTTGTAATGATACAGTTGGTTTTAATTTTTAACTTTTACTTTCTATATTAAATTGAAGTTTGACCAATTTTATTAATAAATTCATATGCGCAATTAAGTGAGAAGTTGTGCTTGTATGCTTTCCAATCTGGGTAAAACTTGAAGTTTATATTTTATTTTAATGGTTGCGTAACGGCTTGAAAGACGTTTTGCAAACAACTAATAAATAAGCAATCGAAAAAACTGCAAATATTTTGTGAATTACCTGTCGGATATTTGTTGGATCAGGAACTCTTTCGAAACGATAAGGATTTTCTTCAAATTGGAATTTAAGAGGATTGAACAGCAATGAAACTGTAATGTTGACTCCAAAGTTAATTGAGATAGGCTAAAAAACATTGTAAAAATTTTTATTTTATTTATTTTATCTGTATATTTATCATCCTGACTCGCAGGAAAGCGAAGGAGGCGCTAATACATAGGGTAAGCAATTACTCGACCTGCTTCCGAAGATGCCAAGATACTGCTGTCCGCTTGTAATTTAATAAAGATATGACTGTAATTTAGAACTGCTTGCCAAGACCACCAAGCAGGGGAAAATGCCGTAAAGTGTTTTTCGTAAGGGCACCAAGGAAGGCGCGAGTGGGGTTTATTTTTTCGGGCAAGTCGCCTTGCACTTTAACAATATTTAGCAAAATTGTCTTCGTTCATTCTATTATGGGGAAAAAGATTAAAAATTATTAAATTTCATAGTTTTTTAATCCTTATAAAATCTTCATGCTTTTTTAATTTTTTTATTCCTCTCAATTATTTGAAAGATTACTTATTACAAACTGGTTTACCTGACTGGTGTTTAAAGAAGATGGAAAAATTAACCGGTTTTTAAATAGGATGACAAAAAATTGATTCTTATAATTGAAGGTTGAGTTTGCTGCTGCCAAAAATGCTTCTCTAGGAATAAAATATGTGGCAGCTTTTTTGGTAACATTGCTTTTGGGAGGATGAATGAAAATTGTTCCATTGTATCCTTCGAAACTTGTCGTACTGGTTTCTCTTTTGCCTCGATTGCTCACTCGGTTAAAATCAGTCCGATAAATCTGAAACAAGAGACTTTGAATGTTAAAACATTAAGTCTCATCGGCTGGAAAAATCGAAGTTCGGTCGGTGAAAAAAATAAACATGAAGATTAAGTGTGGCACGATGTTAAGAATCAATAGAAACATTTATGAAACCGTTGATCTTGTTAAAACGTTTTACCTGAGCCACAATATCATTGGTTTCCACGTCCATGAAACACTTGGATTCAGGCAAGATGACCTTGTTGGAGTAGGACTCAATTATTTTGACAATCCTTGTACTCCCGCTATTGCCTTGCTCCACTTCTATTACTGCAATCCTGGCAAGAACTGCCACAGTGACTCTCCAAATCCAGGAAGTGATCTAAAAACACTTACGTTTCAGATTATTGATTTGCGCAACATTTTCACCCGCCCTGTATGGGTAGAAAAATCAAACCTCCATCACAGCGTTTCAAAATAAACATAATTTTAGATATTTTTTTCAAAATACTTCAATTTAATTTTCTGCATTAAATTGAAATTTAGTACTTTAAATTTTTTATGATTAAACAAATAAAAAAAATTTATTAATAAATTGTTGTTGGTTTTTAACTCAGATAAACCTATTTAATAAATAACAGATAAAAGTTTATGGAAAAAGAAAGACTGCATTTTTATTTTTGCCTATTTATCAAAAAATCAACTTAAATTTTGCATTTACTTTTATAAAAATTGTTTAGTTAAAAAAATTTTTGCATATTTTTTTAAAGTAAAATTTCTTTAAAAAATAAAATTAGTCTTTGCAGATATGCAATAAAAAAAAAAAAAACTATCAGGTTTGTTGACTGTTCTGGATGATCTTAAAAAAAATTGGGCAGTTCCGACTCAAACTGATTGATTGTGAATAACTTTATATTATAATGATTTAATGCTTCCAAGGTTGATGATTAGTATGATGGTATAATTAAACTACCCAAATACTAAACCCTCGCAAGTTCCTTTTTGTGATTTTACGTAATAATACAGACATTAAATGAAAATCTTTTTATTTGTAGCAAACAATTTTGTATTGTTACATTACATTTTGAAGCTGTTGCTCTGCTCTTTCAAACACCGAAGCAATCTTTTCCACATTTATTACTTTAGTGGTGTTGGACGGTGACGTCAGCACGAGAAAGCCGTTTAGTACTAACCTGAAGTTCGATTCGTTGAAAACCTAAAAAGATGTTGACGTAAGATGCTTGCATCGTGAGTAAGGTGTGTCGCAAAAATGCAATTGATTCACCGCCAGCGCGCTACAAGCAAAAGTTTGATTGTTTTCCCAGAAACTCGACAGTTGCTTTGTGTCCAAATTTATCAAGCGCATTCATAACTAAACAACGAACTATTCACAAACATATGAGACTCTACAAACCTACGGCGTGAAAGAAAAAAAAGCATTGTCTCGAAAAACAGCACAGAAAACCAATCATTTCGACTGAGCGACTCACTTTTATGTTTAGAGCATCTTCAACAAAGGATGTTATGCTTTGATTGCAGGAAATCTCGAACAAACTCAGTCGATTAAATTGAGAGTTAACACATTGAATCGTTGCCATGGCACGCTCTGCAGAACGTTTAAAAATTTGATGAAAAATATTGGCATAAAACAATAAACTCTTTTGAGCAAGTTCAATCAAGCAACCGTAATATACTGATTAAGGTCTAAGAATCGCAATTTTATGTTTATTTCACAATAAAATTAAAACTTAACAATTTGTAACATACAAATAATTTTGCAGCTTTGCGAAAGATACTTTTATGGGCCTGTTGATGTCCAATAAACATTTTTTTGAATATAATATTTTACCTGTTTTGGGGCAGAGTTCAATTGAAAAACTAAATTGTCCTTCCCGCGTCTCCGGAAACGTATATGTTATTTTGTTCACATTGATTGATCGTTTTTTGCAGTATCCTAAACAAAAAAAATTTTTAACTCAAAAATAGCAATCTTCAAGTCTAGGCAACTTCGTGTTTTTTTCTAGGGCACTTCTTTTTTATACAGTTATTCTTTCTTAAACTATGTTATGCGAGTACTCGTTATGTGGGAAAGGTTTTTTTAATTAATGGAAGAAGCAGGAGTGGTGATGCAATATCCTGGGACCGCACATAAACTCAAAATTTTTTCTGGGAAAAATTTATTTTTCAAGTGGTTCTAACGAAAAATCACAGTCCTAAATCAGTGTGTTTAGCATTTAATAAGAAATATTTTAAAAAGATATCAGAAAGTAGAAATTGCTTTTAACTGGGTTCCATAGCAAAAGAAATCACTAAATACTTAAAACAAAGATTATAAAATAGAGATGTTAATTCTTAACAATAATGATTTTCGCTCAACAAGTTGATTATTGAAAATATAAAATGAAGATTATAAAAGTTCAAATAAAGTTTTCTAAACAACATTTATTGCGTTTTTAAAGTATCGAGCTAAGTGATAGCAAACATATATAATATAATAAAACAAATATAACAATGTTGTTTTTCTTTTTTGACGTACCAGAGCATAATGCATTAGGATACCTTTTATGACCGAGAAAAAATTTACATTGCCTTACGCTCTTCTCAGCTGCACAGAAGGCATTTGCTCCGCAAGATAAATGTCGTTAAAGGAAGTACAAAAAAAATGTCAAAATTTAAAAGAAAAATACTGTTAAATAACATGTAGAAATATGAAATCACACCTGCAGTAATTGAAATTGATGTCGTGACGTTGGTTTGCACAGTTGAAGTTGAAACTAGTTTCATAAAAGAAAAGCAATGTTGCAATGCTATTTTGTAGTAGAATAAGTACGAAACTGATGAAGAGTATTTTTTAGATTATAACATTGCTACCAAAAGTACAAGGTTCTTCTAATTCACGCAGTTAATAAGAAATTGAAATTTTAATAAATTTGACCAATTTTTTTAAACTTTTCAAAGAGCTTTTTTTATAATTTTTATTACTGCGTCATAACACTTGTGCCCAATGGGGCAGTGCTTTGAAACAAATAGGACAGATAAAAAAAAGCCTAAAGTTTAATAAGAAAATTTAAATATATGATAAAATCAAGTTTACATTTTTGAAAGTCATTTAGAAACAACTTCTAACATCGTATGCGCTGTTTTACGTAAAACTAAAAAGTGTTCAAATGCATCAAATACCTTTCTAATGATACTAAAATAAAAATTATATTTGATAAAAACAATGCCATTCTAATAGCTTAGATTATTTGAATTAAATATTGTCCCAAGCTTTGCGCTTGACCGGGTAACAAAAATTTGGCAACTTGCATTATTATTTGTATTGTTTCTATTGTGGTTACATTTTTAAATATCTCAAGAAATGGACGGAACCATAATTCTTTTAAGTTTTTAGTAGTCTTTTAAAAAACTTTTACATGAAAATCCTTTCGGCCAAATCTCGTCAGGAGAGTTCGGTGGCAAATGACGAACTTCAAGAAAACCGTGGTTTATAAAGTATTGGAAGACATCGAAAGCAATGGCGCCTTTGATCGATTGGAGAAAGCGAACAAACGATTGGTTTCACACTCACTTGCGCTGCAAGCGAGAAAGCTGTTATCCATAGACGAACTCTTTCTGACAACAAAGAAATGGTTCAAAAAACTCGATGAAATGGCTTCGAGTGTTGCCAGATGAAAATATGATCGTCCTGTAGCTAATTTAGAAAAACAGTTAATATCAAATTTTTTTGCGCAAATTTTGTTGTCCAACAGGTGTTGACTAACAGCCGAATTAGAAACAGGTGCGTTTTGAGTGGATTTACATTGACGTCTTGGGAGACCTTTTTGAGGTTTAATTTTATTTCTAATAAATTTTGGAACATGTTTTTGAATTTGTTCTTTCAATTGTTGAGGCATTCTCCATACGTACACCAAATCAACATCAACAATTGCTTTGGATCAGTGTCGGCAAGAATTGCTTTTTTTTCAAAAATGATGTTGTCTTCTTTTCTAAAAGTCGTTTAGTCCGCTCATTAGCGAAGTAATATTGTATACAAATGTTTGTGCCACTGTGATAGTGTGTACGTATGTATAGAAATAAGGTTAAACCTTAAAAAGATCTCCCGAGACGTTAATAAAAATTCACTCAAAACGCACTTGTTTCTGATTCGGTTATTGGTCAACATCTGCTAGATAACAAAATTTGGGCGAAAAGATTTGATACTAAGTGGTTTTCTATTTTAGCTACAGGACGATCATAGTTTCATCTGGCAGCACTCGAAGCCACTTCATCGAGTTTTTTGAACCATTTCTTTGTCGCCAGAAAGAGCTCGTCTATGGATTGCAGCTTTCTTGTTTGCGGCGTAAGTGAGCGCGTAACCAATCGTGTGCTCGCTTTCTCCAACCAATCAAAGGCGGCATTGCTTTTAATGTCTTCCAATACTATATAAACCACGGTTTTCTTGAAGTTCGTCATTTGCCAGCAAATTTTTCTGACAAAATTTGGCCGAAAGAATTCTTTTTTAAAAGACTTCTAAAAACTTAAAAGAATTATGGTTCCGTCCATTCCTTTGGTTATATTAAATTCTGCGTAACCAAGAAATTATTGTTGTTAAATGTTTATTTTGGTCTGCTTATTAAAATGGTCTCGTTGCTTTAACCAAGGGCTATAATTTAGTACCATCGCATTTAAGTTATTCTTATACTATGTCCCTCTTTAGAAGACATTTTTTTTAAAATATCTTCCGCAATCCTATGGTAGCCTAACAAGTACAAAAGGCGTCAAACGGATTTTTACACGGATATATATTGGCTTCTGATTAGGGTAATTACCGTGTAGCATAGTGATAATGAAAAACTGGTAGGCTGATATAATTTTAGTTCAACTAATTGATATTTTTAGTTGAAAAAGAATGGCAGAAGTGAGAGCAACAGAGTTGTTGGTTCCTCTGTTATTGAGAGATAGAAGATAATAACATGAACATTTATTTGACTATTTAGTTGCATAAACATTTTTCAGACTTCGAGAAGCCTTTTGAGAATGTGACTACCCACACATGACTTTAATGATATGTGTGTACAAATAAAATAGTGTTTGTAAATATGAATATTTACCGATTGGAAAAACAGTGCTTTGAATATTTGACAATTAGCAGTCCGTACCTGAAAATGTTTATTTGTTTTTCAACATTTAAGATAGCAACAGACCTTTTCCAATCCAAAGGCCATGATATAGGCCCAATGTAATCATTTCGCTCTAATCCTATGTCACTTTTTTTAGAACATTTTTTTTCGTATATCCTATGGTGCTCTAATGGGGACAAATTGAATAGTAAATAGAGATTGTTAGAAACGAACTGGTATTAGAAATTAGAATAGGAAAAGGTTAACTAAATTTTCTATGTATTTTTTATTCGATTCTTGTTTTAGTTTATTGTGCTATTTATCTAAAATCGTTACATTTTACTTTGTAACTTTTATCATTAATGAAAACCCTAATACACCTGGTTTCCAAATGTTATTGAAAAAAGCACCTTTTGGCAGTTTTTTAGTTGACGCCGCAGCAACCAGGGTTGAAACGTAATGATTAAACTTTATTAACTAGTTGTAAACAAAACAAAACTTTACTAATTAATAACCCCAAGCAGAAATATAAACATTTTGAACATTCGAAAAAACTGTAGAAGTTATTGAAGTGTTCTTTTTTTGTCGTTATTATTGATACTCCTCAATTTAAAAGTCGAGTTTCAACAACTTAACTCTAAATATATTATTAAGAATATTAATTGTTTTAAAGCTTATGTTATCGAACGTTTGAAGAAAATGTCATTAATTGGTTTTGTACCTGTTAAACAGTTTGTTTCCAAAGAAGCCGATGTTGCAGTAAACGTATTATTTGTCTCAGACGCTGTCGTTGTCGCTACCAGTGTTGGAATAGTAGCGTTTGTTTGCGACACCGCTGTTGTTGGTGGTGGTGCAGTAAACATGCTATTTGATTCAGGCACTTTTTTTGTTGGTGTTGCAGAAAACGTTGTGTTTGCTTGAGACATCAATGTTGTTGGTGTTTGTGTTGCAAAAAGCGTAGTACTTGATTCAGACAGTGTTGTTTGTGGTGATGGTGTGGCAGTAAGCGTTGTTTTTAATTCAGACAATGTTGTTGTTGCTGTTTTTTGTGCTGTTGTTGTAGCTGAAAATAATTAATTTACATTTTTCTACTTATCTATAATTCAATTAAAACAAGACGTTTAAGTCGTAATTTTTTTTAAATTAAGGAGCAAAATATAAAGATGGCGACAGATGTTTTATGCAGATCAAGAACGCCTTTTAAAACCTTATAAAAACCAAACAAAAGTTTATTAGCTACAATTTAATTTCTATTAAATCTTAATTTCAAATTGAATTTTTTAAATTTAATTAATGACGTTAACTTTTCTCTCTCCTTCTTTTTTAAGCAACAAAAGGTTTTGATATCACAAGCTGTTTGGCTGAACATTTTTAATTTTTGTCAGAAATTTCGTGGTTAAAAAATGTTGTCAACTTTAAAAATTGTAGTTTTTAAAACATCTCATTGACTTATAAAAATCCTTGATCACTTTACAAGCAACGAACTATGAAAGATCCAAGTAATACCTTTATCTCATTTCATTTAGCCAGCGAGCACCGTTTTTTGCAAAGTTTTAAGCAATAGAAAGTAATCGCTCTTAAAAAAAGTTGTTAAAATAAGTTATTAATAAAAAAACTCGTACACATAAAACAATTGATATCAAACTCAACATAAAAACATTTTATACACCAACCAATAGCCGTTGTACTTTCATCTCCAGATCCAGATCCTTGATATTCATACGTACTCTTTTCAAATGTTAATAAGTACTCCAATTCTGCAAAAAATTCGAGAAAATTTTTATCATTTGAAACAGTTAAATCAGATGCTGATAGCTTGCGTCAAAGTGTCCCTGGCGAGAGAACAGCAAGTTCTTCGTCAAATTAAACAACTACTTTATGAAAACACTTCTAAACCTCTTCTTTATTTTAGACATATTGATGACGCTTTTGCCATTTTCAGTAATAAAACGGAATGCAATTAATTTCTTCAGAAACTCAACTATCTATTTCTTTGGTTTTTTCTTCTTTGATTTATCTGTCTCTTTGGTATCATTATCATTCATCTTTGGTTTTTACTCACAAAGAAGAAATTAACAGGAATTAAAAGTTGTCGGCAGCGTGGTCGAGTGGTTAAAGAAATTAAAAGTTGTTGGCAGCGTGGTCGAGTGGTTAAAGCACCGGACTGATGATCAGCATGGTCTAGGTTCAAAACCCACTTACGCCATTCTGTTGTGTCCTTGGGAAAGACACTTTACGGCACTTTCCCCTGCTTAATGGTCTTGACAAGCAGTACTAAATTGCAGTAATATCTCTACTAACTTACTAGCGGACAGCAATATCTTGGCATCTCCGGAAGCAGGTCGGGGTAATTGCTTACCCTATGTATAGCGCCTCCGTCGCTTTCCTGCGAGTCAGGAGGATAAATATAGAGATTAAAAAAAAAAAAAAAAAAAAAAAAAACAAGTAACGTTGTTTCTTGATGTGTTAATTAAAAAGTATAACAAAAAGTTTGTTACTTCAGTTTATAGAAACGCGCGGAAAAGACAATGTGCGCGTTGGGATTCATTTGGATCAAAGAAAAGAAAAGCTAACTTAAGTGGCAGTCTTGTTTAGCAGAACTCTTAAAATTTGTTCACCTAAAAAGTTCTCAAGTGAAGTTGAAAAAATCAAAAATATTTTGCAACAGAATGGATACTCAGAAAAATCATTATTTCCGGAATTAAAAAAAAATTTCTATTTTTCAAATATCCGAGCGGTTTGGTCCTGAAAAGTGCCCGGTATATCTAAAATTACCTTGGATTGGAAACGTTTCTCTTAAATATGATAAACAAATAAAATCAACATCAACAATTGCTTTGGATCAATGTCGGTAATAATTGCTTTTTTTCAAAAAAGATGTTGCCTTCTTTTCTAAAAGACGTTTTGTCTGCTCATTAGCGAAGTACTAATATTGTATACAAATATTTGTGCCACTTTGATAGTGTGTACGTATGTAGAACGCCTGAACAATTGAAAGAACAAATTCAACAACATGTTGCAAAACCTCAAACCTTAAACCTAAAAAAGATCTCCCAAGACGTTAATGTAAATCCACTCAAAACGCACCTGTTTCTAATTCGGCTGTTAGTCAACACCTGTTGGACAACAAAATTTGCGCGAAAAAATTTGATATTAACTGTTTTTCTATTTTAGCCACAAAACGGTCATATTTTCATCTAGAAACATTCGAAGCCATTTCATCGAGTTTTTTGAACCATTTCTTTGTTGCCAGAAAGAGTTCGTCTATGGATTTCAGCTTTCTGGCGGTGCGGCGCAAGTGAGTGTGAAACCAATCGCTTTCTCCAATCGATCAAAGGGGCCATTGCTTTTGATGTCTTCCAATACTTTATAAACCACGGTTTTCTTGAAGTTCGTCATTTGCCACCAAATTTTCCTGACGAGAGTTGGCCAAAAGAATTCTCAAGTAAACAGTTTTTTAAAACGACTACCGAAAAAATTAGAGTTATGGTTTGTGAAGTAAAAGATTTTTTTTCCTAAAGCTTTTCATCTGACACTCTTCTGGGAAAATCGTCAGAATAAAGCAGAAATGAAACCGAACTAGATTATAAAAAGGAAAGCAGAGTTCTTATTGGGTAAAAGAAGTAACCAATGGGACAAAATTAAGAAATTTTCAAAGGGTAGACGAATTCTTTTTGTTTACACAGAAGAGGATTACGAGATTTAATAAAAGTCGCTCGCTTCAAGAGCAAAAAGGTTCAAGATCAGAAAGAGCAGAAAAATCTTTTAATTCACGCCATCTTCAAATTCTGTACCACCAAACATCTATACCATTTACAAGTCTATTTGGCAAAAATGAAAATCAGTTTGGCAGAAATGAAATTCAATTTGGCAGAAATGAAAATCAATTTGGCACAAATGAAAATCAATGTGGCAGAAATGAAATTCAATTTAATATTGAAACTAATATCCTGTTTCTTACCTGCTATTTTTATATTTTGGCATAATCTCAAAAAATTTTCGTATTTAAATTCTTATAATATACTGTACATGTACAGTATATAAATTTATTAGTAACAAATAATATAAATATGTACATATATAGCGACCCCATCGGAGACCCTATATTTAGACCCAATATTATGAAGACTTAATAATGGAGAGCTAAACTTATGGAGACTATATACATATATTATCCAAATTGAATTTGATTTTCATTAGTGCCAAATTGAATGTCATTTCTGCCAAATTGATTTTTATTTTTGCGGAATAGACTTGTAAATAGTATAGTTATGATTCGGTCCACTCCATTAGTCATTTTAAAGAACGGAATTTGTCAACAAGTACCAAAATTTACTAAGAACTAGCCCAATTCCAAACTCTCGCTACACCTTCACTTGTTTTGGCAAATCTTCAACCTCAGTCGCATCTAATGAATCTGTAATTGGTCAACACCTTTTAGACAACTCTGTGTGCGCCAAAAGTTACAGTGATAAAAAATGTACTATTCTTTTATTTTGCCGTTCGTCTTTTCATTTATCTGCTTTAGAAGCCATTTACATCAAATCATGCAAGCGAAATTTATGCCGTCAAAAAGAGTTTGTTTGCAACTTAAAAATCTTGCGGTGATCACGAGTTTTGTTGCTTTTTCGAAACATCTAATCATCTTAGTTCAGTTTTATTAGACAATCGATTAAACTTTTTTCATCTTCAATCCACGTTTATCTCCGAACGAGTGTCGGACAAAAAGCTTGGAGATGAGTTTTTTTGTTGGCCAGTTGGAACTTTCTGTATTGCTCTAGTGCAGAATGGCGACCCAGTGACCGGCGTGACCCACTAGCCTAGATGAAATTTAATGACTTATTTGATGTTATAAAACTCCTATGACTTTTATTCTGGAGCATCTATTTAGGACGTATTGGACGCTGATGGAAATTGAAGACCTATTTATTTTCTTTATTCTTCACATTGAATTTTGGACAAAATTAAAAAGTTTTGGATGCTGATGGAAAGTAAACACCGTTTTTGAGTCTTTATTTTAGCCAATAGCCCACTTAATTGTGATTTTAATAATAGGTTCATTTTTTGACCCGTTATATGAAGAAGATTTGCCATCTTTGTTGTAGTGCTCAGTAGCGAAAACACAAAACTCTCAAATTTCTAGCGCAAGTGTGCTCAGACAGTTTCAATATCCTAATGAGTAATTTTTATGAACAATTTAAACTTTTTTTAACTAAAACAAACAAGCTAGCTAACATAAAATGTTTTAATTCACAACATTGAGCCAAGCGTGCTTCTATTGCATGTTTAAATACTGTTTTATGGAAAAAATGTTTGTGGCATGTTTGCTTTGTAATTTCATAAAACAATTACTTTCACGAATTTTTTAAATTCTTTTTTAATTGTTTGTCGATACAAATGCTCGATGGAGGTTTTATATCTTGCACAAAATTTTACTTTTAAAGCAAGAAATTTATCATTATAGCTTCTGGGCAAACACTGCAATCTTATGATTGATATAAACTTAAAGATTTAATAAAAACTACAACTATGGACTATAAATTATCGAAGGTAGATTACACCAAGAGTTTCACGGCTACTGTATGTTAGATTTAATTTCTATGAATTACAATGTGCAATGAAAAAAACATAAAAAACTGCTGAATTTTCTAAACTTGAGTTTTAAAATTAAACAGTGTAATATAGTATTTTTTTATCTATTCTATTTTGACAATTCATATAAAATGAAGTATGTTGATCATCATTTAAACTTTTTTAAGTTTATCATCCCAAAAATCTATTTACGATAATAAATTTTACTTCTCTGCTAAAATAACAAATGTTTACTTTAACATTTATTTACCAAAATTAGTCATTTTTATTTTGATTTTTTTTCCTTAGCAATTGCCACTTGGGCTACTAATACTTGTTCATTTTCTTTAAATATATTATAAATATTTAATAGACTACCTTCACTTTGAACGGATCTGCAAAACCCAAATCCAACTAAAAACCAAATAAAAGCATTCATTTTTTGAATGACGTTTCTTTTAATAAAGCTATAACGAGTTTGTCAGCATTAAACAGTAAAGAAAAGATTAAGCTAAAGATATAATAACTTGCAACATAAAGTAGTTTCATTGTTTAAATCCAATCTGTGCTGAATGCAGTTAAAGACAGTTTTTTGACATCTATTTCCCTTACAACTTCCTGACAGCGATTCTTCATTTTACGGCGGTTCGTCTTAGGAATCTCCCTGCAATTATTGGCAAACACAATAACGACTAAGCATTTGCTTTACACGTCACTTTTTGCTTTTAACCCTATTCAAAAACGTTTGTAATTACTTTATATTTTTAGATAAAATTCTGGAATTTCTTGACTTTTCGCAATTCATACAGCTGAATAAGATGGTACTTTTCTTAGATTCCCGAAACAAAGGTTAACGGATAAGATAGACGTTTTTTAGCAAATTTATGAATTTTTGCTTGTTTTCGCAAGCAGTGCGTAGAATTTTAATTTCACGCTTTTATCAAGTGACATGAATTTTACCAAGAATTGGTTTTGCGTGACAAAGCGAATTACGTTGTTTGCCAAATGTTGATATGCCTTAGGCAATGCAGAACTTATTTCATTTAAATTGCATTTTCTTTTTTTGAGCTTTTGGTGATTGCTTGAAAACACTTTACACATATACATTTTGTTGTATAAAACAATTGCTGTTGGACTGCTTAAATACCAATCAAGCGGACAAAATTCAATTTTCACACTAAGTTTTTTTATAAAAATTTCTTATAATTAATCATTTGTGGAAAAAAATTAAATTAACTAGTTCACACTTTAGTTCTTATGCTGACGCTTTCAGACAATTAAACAACACCTAACTTTTTATAATTGCTTTTCACTTTGCATTTGAAGTAACAATCCGCTTCCTGTTGAAATTTTTCGTAGAATGAAAAATCCGACGTATTTTTTATGTATAAGTTTACTTATTTGAAAAAGTTTTGTTAAACGTTTATAGCTTTTGAATGTGGGTTTTGCAAACAGAAATCATAAAATAAAAACAAGACGTTTGATACAATTGAGTTTCAATGAACCGGGATTTTCAACTTGCATAAATTCATCACGGTTCTTATGTCTGAGATTTACACAAATGACTTCTTTCCTCCGAATAAATTTTTAAGCCAAAGTATACAAAAATGGTCCTTATTTATTGCTAACTGTTTGATAAGTTTAGTTTTAAAGTTAACTGAAGACCAAAAAAGCTCCACTTTGAAAATTTGAAAAGAACTTTTTATGTAAACATAGAGACCATTTTTTGTCTTCATTTGCCTTTCGCAATAAATTTTATGTTTGAACTCAAAACGTCACTTAAAAAAAATTTGATATATCTCCTGATCTAATATGATTATTCTATTATATTTTGACGTCTTTTTAGTTTTAAAATAACCCACTAATTGGAAACCTCTGAATAAAATCAACTAGAATTCTTTGTTACGGATGGCCTGGGCTGTTTACAAGGGTTTTTCCTCGTAAAACTAGATAAAGCTCCGGACCCTAATTTTATGTGAATAGAGCTGCTTTGAATCCTTGGTTACATAACTTTCTCTTTTCCTGATTGCGTCAATTCCAATTTTGAAAATCTACGGAAGAGCGCTTGTAGTCGCAATTCAAAAGACAAAAAAGGCTGCAGAAGGCCCAAAAAGTTATTGAAAAATTTATCAACTTTACGTCCCCTGGAAAAAAATTCGAGACGCGTATCTACGTCCACAACGAGCCGATGGATGGTTTTATGCAAAAAGTCAACCGTAAATTAACCCGTTCTGTTAATACAAATCATAGACAATTTTTTCGAGACTAAGAATGCCAATGCTCTTAGTCAATGTGACAGCTGCATATGACCTGTTATTTTATACAAACTTAACTTTAACTGCAAGCTGCTGAGATAACTTGCTGCCTCAGGTCGGGCGCTGGTGCCAAATCATCAGATACAACTCTTTTATTTTTAGTCTATTCGACAACCATGCACTGCAGTCTCGTTTGTTCTTGTAGTACTTGGTTTAATTATAGTGTTTTAAACGACGCTTTGCTCGTAGTCACTGGATATTTCCGTCCCTCTCCAACGGACTACTTACCAGTTTTTTTAAACATTCAGCCATCTGCGCTTCGACAACTAGTAGCAAAACTTGTTTTGGCTAAAGGTGGTACTCTAGACCCGTGCTCCGCTACTTTTTGGAACCTGCGGCACACTTTGAAAAATTTCAAAAATTAGCAGAACACCTAAACCAGGTAAAAAACTAAATTTTGAACGCTTTCAGTTACCTGAAGTTTCATTTGGCTGTTATAAAAAACCTAAAAATTTCAATTTAAACTTTAAAAACAAAGTGATGACTTTTTTTCATCTGAAGTAACCAATTTACGCATATCGTGCACAATCATGCCTGAGTAAAAATTAATCAAAAAAAACTATTAATTTATTTGTAGAAAGTTTTTATGTGCACTAAATAAAGCTTTATATGAGGAAAAGCGTTCAAAATTTGGTAAAGACCAAAAAAAGGTCTTGACATTGCACAATAAGATGTACTGTTTAATGAATTTTTTAAGTTTTTCTGTTGCTACTTCAGTGAAACATAACTTTTTTCTATTTCAAAGAGTATGTTTCTCGTTTCTCCCCAGCGCACGAGTTGCAGAGCACTGCTCTAGATCCTGACTATGGCTTATTTATCGGTTATCAAATGCCTGCCAATAAACATGAAGGTCTAAACGCTTGTTTGTTCCTGCTGCGCAAAAACTTGAATAATTTTGCCAAATTAGGCATCCATTCTTCCTAGTACATAAATCATAGTTCAAACACAGAGTACTGTGGGAGTACATCCAGCCTCGTGCTTTCATTATCAGCGCCTTGCCTTACTCGTTCGAAATAGCGTGCCCAGAACAGTTTGAGTTATGCTTAAACGCCTTCAGACCGGTTAAAGACAACTGGCCGCAGTTTAACTAACCAGTCGGCTGCGTCTAGTTGGATTGCGCCCAGTCGGTTGGGACCAGTTGGCCCAGTCCACCTGCGGACTGTAGTTGCGCGTTTTCATTTGCACATAGTTAAATGGGGTCTCGTTCCTTTCTCTCATTGCAAATGCAGCGCCATTGCACAAACCAGAGATAACGTTGCATCGGAGTGTCACATGCATTGAGTATTACAAGGAGCACGAGGCCGGACAGTTTTAGATGAAAAAATAAATAGTTGTGGCTTGGTACATTGCTAACAGCATTTAATTCAGGCAATACAATAGAAATTTGCAGTCAAAAAATTAAGCACGGGAGCCAGTTCTATTTATATCTTTTACTTAAAGTGGATACTTTTATATGCTACAACAATTTTGGGATAGAATTGCCTTGTTTTACGTAATGTTAAAGAAGGGCCTTTACAGATTAACATCTCTTTCTCGAAGTTATCTTGGAGAGGCGTCTTGTGGTGGTCGATATCTTTTGTAAGGTGATCAATCTAATCTTCCACAGTGTAAAACAAAACACGCACTTTTCAATTAAATATACAGTATTGTAGCCAAAATAAATTATTTTATCCCATAGTTCATGCGACACTTTTCATATTGAAAAAAAAAATATTTATCTACCTTTGTTACCCAGTTTTGCTTATTTTCTAGTTTTGCTTTTAGGTTTTCACTTGTTAATTACTATTTTGCTTTATTGCTATTTATTTGTCAAACGGCTATTTTATTATAATTTTTTGTTATTTTGAATGATACAATAAAAGTAACTGCTTGATTAAGATACCTTATAGTTATTTCCCAGTCACGTTGTCCTACATTTAATCTCAATGATATGTTATGCTAATATTTGCAAATGTTTGGTGACGAATAAACAAATGTAAATCTTGTACCTTCACAATTGTTAGAATATTGCTGTTTAATAAATTTTTTGTTGGGCACTTTAGTTTTTATAAAGTGTAATTTAGAGTTGCTGTAAAGACTTTTACGTAGCGAAAGTGCCGTAAAATGTTATTTTTAATAGAACAATAAAATGTGAAAAGAAACAAACATATACAGTCTTGATCCGTTTCCATCAAAACAACACTTCCAACCTCTCGCCAGCCCTACCCAGCCAACAATGCTATGTAGGGCCCATGAGGGCCCTGCTAGGGCTGCCCGTACGGTACCCGTACCGATTTGGCTGCGGGCGCTGCAGTGGCCTCGCATGGGTTTACCGCACGAGTTTTATGTGGTTTAAGTATTTATGCAAAAAATTCCTTTTTAAAAATAATTAAAAATGTTAGCTTATTAGCATGTTTTAATTTTGATTACGGCTTAAAATTGAAAGCCAGATTAAACCCGTGCGGTTAGCCCATGTGGAGTCACTACAGCGCCCGCGGCCAAATCGGTACGGTTCCCGTACGGGCAGCCTTCGCAGGGCCCACATAGGCTCTGCATAACATTTTTGGCTGGGTAATTCAACCGCACGTTGAAAGAAGGTCTTTGAGTAGCTTACAGTTTGCAGTTTAACAAAAAATTAAATTGATCTTGGGCGAAAGTCATTTCCATACGAGTGACTCTAGTGTTGTAACATTTACATCTTGAAATTATTCTTCAAAGTCTAATTTTAGAAAACGTTGTTGTCTCCGCTATGATAATGAAGTTGGACCAGGCCAGAAAATGCAAAAATAAAAACATGAACAAATTACAAAATCAGTGTCAAACAAGTGGCTCTTTTACGTGTTTGCGGCACTGCTTACAAATTTGCGCTTTATGCTTTGATCGATGCCGAGATATGTTCCACGACTAACAGTAACAATTATATAGAGTAATATTGTTTTTCTTAAGTGTTTTTTTAAAGTGATGCAATGGCGTTGTATCATATCAATAATTAAGAAACTCTTTTTGTAACGGTAAAATACATTGCGATAAAACAAAACAATGTGCATATAAACGATTATATATAAAAATAAAGTTTTGTTGGTTTTATAATATTTGTAAGTCGATATCTTAACACTGCTAAATATCAAAACATAGCCAATCTCAAAGTTTTTATGTAAAAAAAATTCAGTTTTGTTTTTTATCCTTTTTTAAAAAAAGCAGTAACAACTATTAGCAACTACAAAAATATGTAGACATGTAAACAAATAATTGAAACTGGTCTAAAATATTTTCCATACTTTAACTATTCAACAATAAAGCAAGCTTCCCTTAGCTTTTTTATTGTTTGTAATTGTCGTGAGCGTTGACGTCACTCTTTACGGCCAATTTTTAATTAAATTTACGACTGTTACAACATCGAATCCGTTGCAATCGCATTTTACGCTCGTTAAATGAGAGTCTAAAACTCTAAAAGTAAAATCAAGTGACCTTGCTAAATTCCAATTTTGCATACTTTATTAAATGAATTTTTAAAACTTTTTTGCTCTGACAAAAGTTAATTAAATGATCCTTACTCTGCTTAAATTTGATAAAGATAGCTTAAATAGTTTTGAAGTTATAAGTAGTTAACTTTGGTGGGCTTTTGAAGCCCGGCTGTTGAGGAGTCAATAGTTCGAAAAAAGTTGAAGAGAATAGGGGTAATAGAAAGAGGGAAAATATCAGACAATGGTTGCATACCTATTTATTCTATTACTATCAGAACATCCATCAAATTCAAAATCACTTATATTAGTGCTTTGCTTAAGAGCGTGATGAAAGTACGTAAGAGTGAGATATTTAATGAAATAAACTATAAGAAAAAAATCCATTATGAGCAATGAAAAAATTTATATTTTTGTGTTGAAAACCTGCTACTATAGGAGGCTATTTTTTAATACTTAATTGACAGAGTTTTAAAAAAGGTTGTATTTTAAATAATTTGCTCTGGTTTTCCAAGTAGCATAAACCACGGCCTACTTGAGAATACGGCCGGATATGTTACATTGGAGCGAAAAAATTACCAGGCCGATGCAATTGTAATGATTTCGTAACACGCGTCTGGCTTGAGCAAAAGCTGTATTTTAACTGATCAGCAAAAACGAATGTATTGATAAAGCGTGCGGGTGGTGTGACGTTACAATGAGCTTATGTAGACAGTTAACTCAACATTTATCAGTTATAAATCGTTTTAATCGTAAAGGCAGGCGTAAAAGTTTGATTGGAAATTAATATTATGTTAAAACGAATGACCAAAAAAAGGATAAAATAAACTAAAATGCTTTGATAGGTTGATGGTCAAATGTTATTGTGACTGTTAAAAAAGTACTGTAAATTAATATTCAATTTAACAAGATAAAATCTAGATATTAAAACAGTATAGTTTAGACTAGACTAGTTGTTATAAAACTAAGAATGCAGCTCATCGTAGAAGAGTTTAAAGTCGGTACCGAGTAAAAGCTGTGATCGTAGCTCGGCAATCAAGATGTTAGAAACTAATTTACTCTAACTTGTGTAAGTATTAAGTAGCTTAAACTATTTTTATTAGTTTCTGGTTAATGCTTTCTACTTTAGGAGTCGCGACACTAACACAATAACCTTAAAATTTGACATAGTCTATGTTGGCTACCACAATATTTTGTCATTCTGAAAGATTACAGAAAGCATTTATTTAATCGTCATTCTATTCAATTTTCCTAGATCTAATAGTACATAGTTTAAAAGTTGATTTGGTAAATAAATGTGTAGTATATGGTTGTACTTCAGGATATAAAACAAATAAAGAAAAAGTATCAAGTTTTGAATTTTCAATTAAACGACCACAGTTAATAAAACAATGAATTTCATTTGTAAATCACGTTATTGGATCCCTTCAAAAAGCTTTGTCATATGCATTAGATATTTTAAAGATGATTTCATGTTGTTGTCCCTCCTTCAAGGATATTTAGAAGTAGCCATCTCACAAAGAAGCCAATCAAGATTCCCACTCTTGGATTACCTCTGCTGCTTCTGAAGGTTTTTTCCACAGACTAGTGGTGTTGTGTTTTGTTAATAATGGACTAAAGTTAAAGAGGTGATTAGTGTCATTTGTGTGTGAGACAAGCATAGTGGGCATTGTGGCGTGGAAGTTTCAGGGTTTGCTGTATGTAGGTAACTTTGCGAGAGTGCTGACTTGTTGGCTCTGAGCTGTGGCAGTTTTGCATTCATATGACGTGGTAATATTTGTTTTGATAAATGAATGTCATAGGGTGTGGGGTTAGTAACTTTTTGTTTTTTTTAGAACTGAGATATTGTGAGGTGATGGTAGTGTGAATGAGGTTTTTTCTACATTCCTCAGTTGTAATGTCTGGTTTTGAGATGATGATGTTTGTGTGCTCATTGTTGTAAGAGGTTGTGGCTTTCATATTTCTGGGCAGATTTAAGCATGCATAAGATTATTTAAAAGGTGTATTTATGTTTGAGTCAGTTGTTTAAGTTAAATAGCAAAAAGTTTGTAATGGCTGTCCATTGGAAGGACTTTGGTTTTGTCGTGTATGTTGAGTATTTGTATCTCGTGTACAGCCAATAGCGATTCGCAAAGCTTTGTTTTGAATGGTTTGCAGTTTCTTGATGTTGGTGTTTGATGTAATAGGGCTCCATATGGTGTTTGCGTAATTCAAAATGGGGCGAGTGATAGCTTTGAATGTGGAGACAATTAATTACTTTTGTTTACCCGATTTGGAAGAAGTGAGTGCTTTCAGAATGTTAAGCGTTTGTTTTACTT
This sequence comes from Diplosoma virens, assembly GCA_963680785.1. Lineage (NCBI taxonomy): Eukaryota > Metazoa > Chordata > Ascidiacea > Aplousobranchia > Didemnidae > Diplosoma > Diplosoma virens. Next base: position 76,882,900 of record OY796880.1, on the reverse strand, counting down.
TAGTGATGGTAACACTTATATTTTGTGAAAATGTTAGTTTTGGGTCTAGAGTGGTTCCAAGAATTTTCGGGTGTTTTGTTGTTGTGATAAAGTTTTGCTATATTTAGCTGTGTCTGGTGTAAAAAGTGTGGTAGTAGTTTTGTCTGTGTTTATGTGAAGGTTATTAGTGATGGCCCATTCATATATTTTGCAGAGATATGGTTGAATAATTTGTTGGGTCTTACGTGTTTGGTGTGCGATGAAGGGATTGTTGTTATGATTTGCACGTCTTTTGGAGAAAGTGGAATATCAGAGGTGAAATGTTGAATAATGTTGGAGACAGAACTCCACCTTGTTGTACTCCAGTGTTGATTCTTTTGAGTTTTGAGAGTGTGCCATTGTATTGAGTGCATGCTTGTCCTTTTATGTAGTTTGCTTTGAACTTGATAATGATGCTAGGAATGTTTGTTAGCGTGAGTTTGTGTTTGTTTACTGTATCAAACGCCTTGTTCATGTCCAAAGTTACAGCTACAGTGCGTTGTGGAGGTTTTGGATTGTTGAAACCTGTTGTGGTTTGGTGACAGATGTTGTGCAAAGCAGTGTGTATTGAGTGTTTATGTTTCAATCCATGTTGATGAGAAATCGCTGGAATGTTTTTTGTCATGTATGGTAATTGTGTTTTCTCTAGTGTTTTGACAATGGATGATAGAAGTGATATGGGTAGGTAGTTTGTGCCAATGTTGTGATGTTTGATTGGTTTTGGAATTGGGATGATTGTGGCACGTTTTCAAAGATGGGATATTGTATTAGTGTATAGGGCAGTGTTGTACATGTTTGTGAGGTATGTGATCGCAAGTGGCCCTAGGTGTTTGAGGTGTTTGATGTCTATGCCATCAGGTCCAGTGGAATTGTTGTTTGTACTGTTTGAAGATGATTTCATAAATTTTCGGAAGAAAAATACCATAAAGTGGGAGTTGGAACTTTTTTCAACTATACATATGCAAAAAGCTTTAAAGCGTCCTTCAGCATTACAAACTCCATCAACTTCACGAAAATTACCGAAAGTGAGGATGCTATAAATTGACAAAATTGAAGAGTTTGCGAAACGTGACAAAATCCGTACTTTTGATAATTTAAATACTAATCATGCATCATCCGGATACAACTACCACAAGACAAATGATTACATAATTTTTTACGAGATTGTATATGATGAAAAAAGTGGGTTTTCCAGAGCTGAAAAAAGTATAAAAATACATAAAAGTTTTGGTCCAAAAACAACTAGCAAAAAAAACCTAATTGCACGCTATTCTTTCCTTGTTTTATTATCAAACATTTCCGTACCGGTATTTATTTGATTGCATTTGTTGATGTTGTTTTATGTCAAAGGTATTAAATTTTTTTTAGGTATATATTTTCTGCAATGCTAAGTGTTTTATCTAACTTGCTTGAATTGTTTTTACTGGAACAGACTCAAACTGGGAGCAAAAAAATTTTTTAAATAACGACTTCACTCGCTGTTTATACTGTGTAGTATTGCAAAAAACGATCGAAACAAATATTTAATACGTAAATGCATCATCAATCTTCCAAAAATGTTTTACAGCATCGGCCTGGTAATTTTTTCGCTTCAATGTAACATAACCGGCCGTATTCTTAAGTAGGCCGTGCATAAACAAAAACACAAAAATTAATAGTTAAAATTTGATTCTTATTTCCTATATTAATTTAAAATTATAAACTATGTAGTACTCTTTAACTGATGCAAAACAAATTAATCTGAACAGCAGACAATGTAACTGTTTTGGTCTTTAGGTCTTCGTCAGAGCTTTGTGGACCAGTACTTGTTTAAAGCTATATAAAGAGCCTAAACAAAATTTAATCTTTAAATTAATCTATTTAAGAAAGCGCTGCCCTTTGTCAAATAGACTATTCCATTGCAGTTCTTAATTTAAAAGTCTTTGTTTTGTAAAAAAGTAACAGTCGTATCAAGAATAAGGTGCTTATGTTTAAAATCTTTTTTAAAAAATAAAAAAATTATTAAAATTCCAAACCAATTTGATTTTATTAAAGTCTATAACCTGTAATTGAGTTTAAAGTATCTGTTTAAAACTTTGATTCTTCTTTCTAATTTTGACAAACTCCAACAACGCTTTAAGAAAATTTAAAAAAAAGCATATGAATTAGGAAGAACTTTATCAATTCAAAAGTAATGTGTTGCATTAATTTTTACTATCATTTTCCTAACAAAGAAAAATAGGAATATATTTTTCTGCTCGAATGGCACGGTCTAACATAACTGGTAGTTTACTAAGCAAACTCTATATATATTTACTATAGTTTTTGTTGAGGAATATATTACATTTCAACCAGCACAAAATTTTGGCTCGCAGTTTTTGCTTATGTATGATATACACAACAATGCTTTGCGCATAATGACCAACTTTTTGCGTCTCACACCAAAGAACAACCTTTTTATCTTTGCCGTCAAAATGTTTTGCTGTCTTTAGTACGCCTCGCTCAAAAGTCTGAATATCTCCTATACGAAAAACTCCTGTTTCTACATGTTGAACAGCTGCAGCAACTTAATTAAGACACCTATTTGTGCCTGCTGCACTGGAACCGCTCAACGACCCGGTTCAGTCAGGCACCAGTGTAGAACGACGGATGGAATATAAATTGAGCACGGAATGGCGCGAAAACGCCTCTCGATTCATACTTTTATTAAAGATGTTAGCCCAAAGCCACCGGGATTTTAGCTTTTCCAGATCTGTATGGTTCAGGCTTAATCACCTCCAAACCGGCGTTGGTCTATTCCGCTCAGAAACGAAGAAATGGGGTATTGCTGCTGCCGAAGCCTATGATTGTGGCTCAAAAGAGCAGACAGCTGAGCACCTTGTAACATATTGCCCATTTATCACCATCCAAATGGAGCATCTCAGATTTTAACAAGAACCTAGCGAACTGGCTGATGGAAACATGTCCGGTCATTTAGTGGACTATTCAGCTGCTGTCCATTTTTTTCAAACTAAGAAGAAAACCACGATTTTTTTACGTTGATGTAAAATACTTGAAAATTGATAAAAATCAAGTTGTTGTTTTTATAAATTTAATTGTATCAAATGCAGTGCTGTATGCTTGAAATACAATTCGCTAACAAAAAATGATTCAGAATGATAAATAGAAATGGTAACAACTTATTTGCATAGTAATGTTCTGACTTATCTGGTGGCTTCATGGTCAATTTCTTTCTTTTTGGCAATATTAAAAAGTGCTTTGACATCATCTAGCTATTTCTTCCGTGTTTAGTTGTTTATTTTTTTAGGTTTATCCCTAGTGTTGTCGTCAAAGTAAAAAACGTAAGAAGGCACATCCCAAACCCAGAAGAAACAGGCACGAAAAATTGTATATTATAATCAATAAATAAAAATAAAATAATCAATGTTATTTTATAGCTCATCGTTTAGAACTACAAAAGTATACTTTCAAATGTTAATGACAGTCTTCTAAAAAATGCTGTTGAAAACGCATGCATTTGCAAATTGGATGCTTTTGTGTCAAAGCAACTATTGAAAAAACATACATAGTGCAATAAATAGGCTTAAAACTGCTGCAAAACAACAACAATTTCGATATAAAAAGAAATACGGCAGATAGAATGGTAAAATACTATGAATTGCCATCCAAGCTGATCTTTTTTAAAAATACGAATCAACTTTCAGAAAGGAAGCATCGCAAATCAATTTTATTTCTAATTAATTTTTTTATCAGCAACTTTGTGCGCCGGCTTGTAAGCTATTAAAAATCATGCAACAAAATCAAATTAGGCTTCCACAAGAAATTAGCTTTTGTTAAAAAGGAATTTTGATTTATAATTAGCACTCCATCCAAACAAATAATCAATAAAGAATGAATTATTTCTTCTTCTGTTATATAAAAATGATTGACAAACTATTCATTAGATTTAATTTGAAATTCTAAACTTGAAAGACAAGTTTTTATCTCTTTTTTTTTCAAATCGAAGTCAAAGGAAAGTTGAACAAAATGAACCTTGTGTGCATGCTTTGTTTGTCTGATTGCTTGAGCTTCCTTAATTCTTTAAGCAAATGTATGAAGTGTTTTAGAAGTGCAGGAAAAAAGAAGATAAACTGATTCAAATTATAATTGAAAACTCGTCATTTGAATGCCGTTCTCAAACCATTTAACGTTTTTAAATACCTTTGAAATGTTTTATTTGTTTGTCGTGCGTACGAGTACTAAAAAATATACGTAGATTTCATGCTTTTACTCTTGAACCTGATGTTAAGTCCGTTGAAATGAGCTTGTTTAAAACAGCTTAGGCTAAACTCAATCACCTGTGTAGTAGCCTGTCAAGCGCTTCCTTTTGTACGTCCTAAAATGGGACCTTGCTTCATCATGACCCGGAGTTTAACACTTTACCACGTGGCAACAACAACCAAAGTCAAGTTAGAAGCCCAAGTAAAATTAGAAGTAATTTTTTTTTTATTCATTTGACCATTCTTACCCAGTCAAAAAAAAAGCACGGCAAAAGCACGGCCGTTTGATTGCCACGTACAAAACTCTTGGCAAATGCCGGGCAATTGCAATACGTGCCTTGTATTTTCTTAAACTTTGAAATTTGTCTACTAAAATGCTTGGTATTTGTCTGGCGTTTAAAAGCTTTGCCGAGTATTTATTTGAAAACTATTTTCGACACGCAAAATGCTTGGCAAATGCAGGGCAGTCGCAAAGCATGCCTTGCATTTTCTTAAACTTTGAGTTTGTCTATTAAAATGCTTGGCTTTTGCCCGGCGTCCAAAAGCTTCGCCAAGTATTGTTGTAAACTCATTTCTTTTTTTTTAAACCAATGGCATTTGCGAAGCTTCCATAGCGTTTTCCCAATGTTTCTTCAATACACAGTTAAACTTGCGGCGTGTTCCCAGTAAACATACACTTATTGGCCCAATACAGGCTTTTTAAAGACAGGTATCGGCTGTATCGGAATAGTTTTCCCGGTATAGGTATTGTATTGGACCAGTACTGTTTTTCGATACTATGACGTTTAAACAAAAAAATAGAATGTTTTTATTTTTTGATGAATTTAATGTTTTTAGGCAGTAAGCCGACTGAAATTAAAATTTTGACTATTTTTTCTCATCTCTTAAGTGTTTAAGCGTCAATGAATCCCAGTATTGGTCTTATATTGGGCCTGTACATACTTTTCAAAACTATAATGTTCGTGTAAAAAAATAGGTAGTTTTTTGATTTTGTTCAACATAAGATTTTAAAGATTCTTACACTTTGGACCAACCGAAATTAAATTTTTTGGTAACTGCTTTTTATCTTAGAATCTTTAGAAAATAACGAGCCCATATCTAGCCAATATTCTGCTGACCATTTGTTTGGAATTGGTTTTAACTTTTTTTTAGTTTGAGAAAACTGATTTACCAATTTTTAATCTTTTCTTTATTCTAAAAGGAATACATGATAAACATATAATTGCATTTATTTGTATATTCAGCCAGGCCAGACTGTAGTTCAGCAATGGATGCTTACGCTATTTTCAAAAAGAATAAATGGTCTATGTAAACAAAACTTATCTTGCAGTTCAATTGTACAAGTAGTCAACTGTCAGGCGATAGTAAAA